>CAUYPK010043976.1:0-32239 GCA_963574355.1 Loris lydekkerianus
ATACTCTTCTTAGCAAAGTATCTCAAGAATGGAAGAAAAAGTGTCCAATGTACTCAGCCCTACTATGAAACTAATTTATAGCTTTTGTATGAAAGCTATAACCCAATTATAACCTAAGAATATGGGAAAAGGGGAAAGGGAAGGGAGGGAAGAGGGAAGTATGGGTGGGTGGAGGGTAATTGGTGGGACCACACCTATGGTGCATCTTACAAGGGTACATGTGAAACTTAGTAAATGTAGAATATAATTGTCTTTACACAATGACTAAGAAAATGCCAGGAAGGCTTTGTCAACCAGTGTGATGAAAATGTGTCAAACTATGTATAAAATCAGTGTATGGTTTTCCATGATCGCATTAATGTACACAGCTATGATTTAATAATAATAATAATAAAAAGAAGCCATCATTGTCTTATGCCAAAAAGGTGTTGCAAATAAGTACAGATTTCTTGTTTCAAAGAGGTAGACCTGAGGAGCCTCTTAATTTTCTATTACCTTGTTGCTATTTCTATTTTAGCAACATGCTCAAAGATAGGGCATATTTCTAGTAGGTGAATGGCAAAGTGCTTCTTTCATTCTTACTGTCTGTGTACCCAGGTAACGTTATTAGGACAGTGTGTCTGGATTGTATGTTTCTTTGTTTTTGTATTTATGGAACTACCTGATGTATTCTGTTGTCTATTGGATTGGAAATATAATTCAAACAATAAAAAATATATTTTAAAAAGAAAGAAACAATTGCAATGATTGAAGTATGGGTTGAAATATGGGTCAAAATCAGGACTGGTTGAAACTGATGGAGAAAGATCACGACACTTAGGGACTTAACTACAGTTGGCAAAAGTTTTCCCATCAGTCTTCAAAACACAGTTTAACTTTAGTGATAATTCCAAGAAATTATGGTACGGTCATATGCTGCCTAATAATGTTTCAGTCAATAGTGGACCACAAATATAGTGGTGATCTAGGCTTATAATGAAACTGAAAAATTCCTGTTGCCTAGGGATGCCACAGCCATTGTGTTATAGTTGCCTATTTTCAGTATAGGAACATGTTGTATGAGTTTGTAGCCTAGGAGCAATCGGCTATATCATATGATCTAGGTGTGCAGTAGGCTATACCATGTAGGTTTGTGTAAGTACACTCCATGAGGTTTGTTCCACAAAACCAGTGCATTTCTCAGGATTTATACCTGTTGCTAAGCAATGCGTGATTGTATGTCATTTTCAAAATGGCAAAATAGATTTGAATATAAATAACATAAATCATGGGAAGTTTAAGGAGAATTGAATTTGATTCTAAGACCCTTCACAGACAGGTTAACTGTAGTTGTCCATACTCATTGTAACAGTACCCATCCATATAGGATTTTCTTTAAAAGTCATGGAGGTAAACACTATCATTTCCTTATGTAGCCTCTTTCAGTAATTTATAATCCTTATAACTGTCACTCTTTCTAGAATTAAACCAGTACCCAGTACCAGCACCTGATCTGCTAATAACAGATACCAAGATGGAATCCTGCACATGCCACCATTCCCTGAGGGCCCTGGCCAGCCACCTGGTGGAAGTTTGATTACATTAGACCTCTTCTGTCATGGAGGGAGCAGAGATTCATCTTCACAGGAATGAGACATAGTTTGGATTTGGACTTTTCCCCTCCTGTTCATAATGCTTCTGCCACACCCACATCCAAGGGGCCTCAGAATACCTTCCCCACCATCATGACATTTTTCACAGTGTTGAGTCTGATAAAGGAACTCATTTACCACAGAAGAAGTAGAGAACTGGGACCGTAACCGTTGGATTAACTGTTTTCACCACACACTTCCCCATCCAGAAGCCTAGCCTAATTCAAAAGAGGGATGGCCTATCAAAAACTCACTTATGATGCAATTGGGAGATAAATCCTGAAAAGAAGAAGTTCTACTAACAGGACAGAGTTTATCCTTGAATCAGGGTCCTCCCCACCTCCAGGCAGAATACACAGGTCAAAGAATAAAAAATGAACGGCTTCTCTCACTATTGTAGGTTACAGAAGTTCTGCTTCGTATCCTGGCAACTTTGGGCTATACTAGTTTAGAGATCTTAGTCTACAGATGGGGAATGCTCCCACTGATGGACACAACAATGGTTCCATTGAATTGAAATATAAGACTGACACTAGAAATTGTGAGCTTCTTATGTCACTGTGTCAACCAATAGCTGTATTGCATTTTGTTTGTAGTACACAATACTTCCATCTTATATTCCCCTCTAAAATTTCTAGTCTTCTTCCATTCTTCAAAACACAGCTCAGATCACTTTGCTTTTACTAGGCTGAGCTCCCAGGGATCTTCCTTCCAGGGGATCACTTTATATAATAAACAATTTTATACTCTGTGTATCACTGTTAATGTTGTACTATGACTAGTAAATTATAATTAGTTTTTCAATGTTTATACTTCACTGAAGGTAAGAAATGTGTCTTTGTGACTTCTATGTATATCCCATGGCAGTGTTTTTTAAGTGCTGGTGCCCACTCATGAGCAACGCTGTCACCTGCCTATAGCAAAGGGAAAACAATAAGGATTATGTAGCCAGGATTTAAACTAATGTACTTAAGTTAGGGGATTAGCTTTTATTTTGAAATTGTGCCATTCATACTCTTATTATGCCAACATGTTTCTTCTTTTTGAAATTATAGTAATAATAGATGGTAGGATTTTCTGAAGTCTTCATTTCATGGAGTTGAAAATTCAGAAGCTCTTTATCTGCTCTTCTGAATGCAAGGGATTACATTCCTCCAGAAAACCTTAAAGTCTAAGAAATAGTGCATCCAGCAGTTGGTGAAATGCCAACTGTTGTTGGAAAATTGTGGTTTAATATGTGTTTATTCATTGGGGAAATTACTAATGACTGAGTCCTGGTTCTTCAGGAGTTGATAGCATTCTAATCTCTCCTTGCTCAGAAATTTCCACTTATATTAAACGTTGGAACAGAAATGTAGATCTGGCTCAGGTTCTGTTCATAGCCCTATTCCTCCTTGTCTATGGACCTGATGGTTCTTAGGTTTTTAAAAGTTTCAAAATATTAATGTTCATATGATTATGCAATAATTCAACCAGATGAATAGCAATTTCCCTAGTTATTTGACATTATGCAATTATTTTATTAAGCTATTTGTGGGGAGAGGGGTCTAATTCTACGTAGTTGCAATTAAATATGTGAGACAAAACAATAATTCAGAAAGTAAAAAAAGAGTATCCATTTCTGTTTACTTTTTGTAAAACTTCTTTTCATCTGTTCATTTAAAATTACCCATTACTTATATATTGTGAGAGCAGTTCTTCGAATTTAACATAGGGAAAACCTTTGTGGGTCCCCAAAATAAATTGTATTATTTTATCAGATAATGCAAAGTACATAATTTATTACATTTCTTCTTTAGCTCTGACCGCCAAGAAGTTCAGTGCTAAACAGAACTCGCAGTGGCATTAATCTATTCTCACTGGTTGCTGATATAAATCATGAATGTCTTCCTCCTCTCCTGTGTTCTTCTTCTCTATCTCAGATTTTAAAAACTTGTTCTTACATATATGTGTTCTTGAGATAATTTGTCTCAATTACAAGAGTAGAAAAAGTAAAAATTATAAATGAATCACTAATAAATAGAACTATCCACCTTTGGGGGGAAACTCAGATCTTACACAGGAGGCAAGCACCACTTGTATTTTGCTGAGTGTCAGCACTTGTTTACTACCCGCATAGCTGTGAATTTATTTTGATTAATTTCACTTTTTTCACACCAACAAACAGTGGGTCAATTGCTCAGAACAAATAGATACTGAGTGTGTGAGACCTACAATATTACAGTGCATGATGTGCTCCTGTGTATAATGGGCACTCATGGTTTTGGACTGAACTTTCATGAAAAAATCCTTTGTTTTAATTTATTAGAGGAGGATGAAGGGGCTGCTTGATGGCACCCCCTTCTCTTGTGAAAGGTATAAGGTAGGTGTGCCTCTAGCTGCTGCAGAGACTCTGGTAGTGAGCCCAGGAGATAGGTAAGAGTGATCCGCAGGAACTGAGCACCCAACTGTCCCCGACTGTCCCCTCTTGGTCCACGCTTGTCCCCACATGCTCTCATTTCCTATTCACACCCATGTCCATGGGTGGGAACATGGCCTCTGCGGCTCCGTTGAGAACCCCGACCGCCCTGCCTGCCCCCGGCTGGGGACAGATCCCTGCGCTTTCCTGGCTTCCTCATCTCTCACGCAGCAGGCCCCTCTGAAGCCCCCAGGACCCGTGTTGAGGAAGAAGATCTCTGCGTTGGGGTTTGGGAGACTTGGTTCTACTAGTAGCCCACTGTTGTGACCTTGGGCCTCAGTTCTCAGGAAGTTTCTGTCTGTGAGGGTACCCGGCAGCGAAGCGCTAAGCTCAGGGCTACCTGTGCCCATAGATTATAATTTTGAGCCTGTGACTTCTCTGAACCCTGGGGGTGGGTGTAGCACAGAGGGGTGCAATTACATATTCCAGGGTATTATTTGGCGTAGGGATATCGTAATTGCTTTCTAAAGTTAAACTTTGAACATATAAGCATAGATAAAGGAATTAAAAACATGTATGTAGATATGGAATTAGTACCATCCATCTATAATTTTCCCTCAAAATTTTGGGCAAACATTGCACATTATACACAACAAAATATGGTAATTGCTTGGTCATTTTATATTTGGATGGAGAAAGAGCTCTACCCTGGGTTGGCTGCAAAGCTTCATCCCAGCTTTGAACCTGATTGTCAAGGGATTTCTCTTTTTCAATAGGAAGCTGGACTTCAACTCTGGCAACAGCCAGAAGCTGCCTTGTGACTGCAGTTCTCACACAGGATCATACAGCGACACATCCCTTGTATTCTTATTTAAACCATTCAGAACAAATGGATTTTTCTGAATTAGATGTAACTTGATAACACTAAACTTTTATAGGGTAGAAGGTTTTTTATTTATTTTTATCTTTTACAAACCTGCTTTCCTTTTTGTTTTTAAATTTTTTACCAATCAATAAGCAGCACTGACAGAGGAGGAGGTTTTTATTTTTAATTTTTAAATTGTTTGCCAACTTTAAAAAAGTTTTGGTTTTTGAAAATTGTTTACCATTCAAGAAGAAGCACTGACAAAGGAAGGGGTTTAAAGTGTAGATTTGCTAAAATTTTTATTGCTAAAGCTCAGGGGACAAAGTAAGTGGGTTCCAATTTTGGCTTTCTTCTGTGTTGTTCCTTGTGCAAGGTATTTAACTCTCCTGTGCCTCTGTTTCCTGATCTATAAAGTCGTGAAATGGTAGTTATTGATGTGGAGAATAAGTGACATATTTAGCAGTATAGATAAAATATTATGCATGTATTATATACATATAATGTATGTAAATTATGAGTGTAAATGGTATATGGTATAGTATGTAAATCACTTGAGTTAGCTCTTATTAACACAGAAATGTAATTATACAAGCATTACAAATGGCTATTTTAAAAATTTGCTTCCTAAATATATTATATACCAATTAACTTAAAGGGTATAGGTGAGATAAAAAATGTAAAAACCTCCTGATCACAAAATATTTATCCTTTATTATTTAAATTGTGACATACTTCAAGTTCCCATGGTCAATGGAATTGCACCCATCCATTTTTTTGTGTGGCCTACTTGACCTGAGCACTCATTGACTGACGTTGAGCCATTGTTGACCTGAAATAATTGGAACTCTGACTGGCTGTTATTTAAAGGCTGTATTTATTGAGTGCCAAGGATGCCTCAGGCACTGGGGATGCAAAGATAAATAAAACATGGATTCTGCATTTAAGGGATGCACATTCTAGCCGGGCAAGCAGACATGGAAAGGGACAGTAGCTTCCCCAATGAAGTGCCACATGTGAGAAACGTGCAGAGGGCTGAGTGACACTGATTGGCAGGGACCCTGGGGAGGAGTGGCTGTCACAGCAGGTTTTCTGGTGTGTGGCTTTGCATCTCACCCTTCCCTCTGCTCTGTGTTTGGGGGTTGGATTCTAAAGTTGGTGAATGTGGCAAGAAAAAAGCATGCATGGAGAGGGCCCAATGAACTCTGAATAATCTCCTAGTTGCCCATTAAGTAAAAATACAGAAAATAGATTCTGTAGATACATATCTTTACACATGTGAAATGTCTCAGATAATATAAAAAAATAAGGATATAAGTAATATTTTACAGTATTTTAATTTTTAAAGTTATTATGATGAGAAGGTTTCATTCAATTCAGTATAAAAGTGTATACGATGAGACGCTTATGAAAATAGAACATAAGGCCTATTTTTTGACAATAGTGACTAATGAAAGAATTGTACTATTCTTACATTTATGACCCTAGTTTGTGAATGTTTCAATAGAGAATTGAAGCAATACAGGAAAAGAAAGCATTATATCTATTTTTAAAAATTGAATGCAATATCATAAAATAGTTGTGAGTATGAGCAAAAATAAAATTTACTCACAAATGTGTAGGAGATAGCCTAGAAAGGCATTACTTTTATGCTATAGACTTTCTGTTGAGTAAGCAAATGTCTTTGTCCTCCTGTGTCTAGAATGTTATGACTCTAAGACATAAATATAAGTGGCACCAATCTGCACTGTGAAGACCAAAACACTGAGATGCTATTTTATCAGCAATTAAGGATATTTAAAGTGAATGTTTCTGCAATAGATTTAGGTATAGAAAGTTCTTAAAGCAGTAGTTCTCAACCTGTGGGTTGTGACCCCTTTGTAACAATAAAAATACATCCTGCCTATCAGAGATTTACATTACGATTCATAACAGTAGCAAAATTACAGTTATGAAGTAGCAATGAAAATAATTTTACGGTTGGGGGTCACCACAACATGAGGAATGGTATTAAAGGGTCACGGTATTAGGAGGCATTAGGAAGGTTGAGAACCACTGTCCTAGAGGAAAAGAAAAAAAGCTGATCTATGTCATCAAGATGTGAAAAGCAGTGAGCACATTCTCATCAGGATATTTTCCCAGAAAAGGGGCTCAAAGTCTAAATTACAAGAATAAAAGCTGTTTGTATTTTATAGGATGAATATTATAATACAGGACTATGCTTCTGAGTAAAGCCCTGATGCTCAGCTTTACAAAAACGCTCCCCTCAAATTATATAAAATCCTGTACAGTATGAAGACTTTAACTAAAAAATCCATTAAGTAGACATCAGAATAGTGAATGGTTTAAAATTACATTTAATATGATACTATAAGTTATTAAATGCTCTCATCTTCTTTCTTCAAAATTTCTAGGTTATACTGCAATAAATTATTTCTCTATCTTATTTATGAAAATTTCCAAATGCAAGAAAAAGTTGCAAAAGGAGAACGTATGAATTGTGTAGTTATCATCTAGATTTAACAATTTTTTTTTTTTTTTTTTTTTTTTTTTTTTTTTTAGACATAGTCTCTGTTGCCCAGGCTAAAGTGCTGTGGAGTCATCATAGCCCACTGCCGCCTCAAACTCCTGGCTTCAAGCAGCTCTCCCGTCTCAGCCTCCCAGAGTGCTAGGATTATAAATGTGAGCCACTGTGCTCACTCAGCTTTGGCAACTTAGAGACTCCTGAGGTCTCACTTTAGAGACTCCTAAGGTCTCCCTTCAGAGACTGCTGGCCAGGGAGGGGACTTGAGGTCCTGGGAGGAGATGAAGTCCTCAGTGTTTTGGTGATTATGTCTAATCCCTTTCTTCAAGTCATTTAGAAGCGTAAGGAAGAGTTCTTTATTTCACTGGGCAGATGCCAGAACACAGTCATTTCTAGTGGATAAAGTCGTTCTATCAGAAGATCATTTACATGCATGTGCTGCCTTCTTTTCTATTTCTTATTTTCTGCCTCAGGTCATTTTCAGTTCTTTTCTCATTTTCTATTCTTCACTGTACCTCGGGCTCTGAGAGGAGCTTGCTCATGAGTTAACTTCCTTCTTTTTCTTTTTCTTTCTTTTTTTTTTTAGACAGAGCCTCAAGCTGTCGCCTTGGGTAGAGTATCCTGGCATCACAGCTCATAGCAACGCCCAACTTCTGGGCTCAAGCGATTCTCCTGCCTCCGCCTCCCAAGTAGCTGGGACTATAGGCACCTGCCACAATGCCTGGCTACTTTTTTTTTTGTTGTTGTTGCAGCCATCATTGTTGTTTGGTGGGCCCAGGCTGGATTTGAAGCTACCAGCTCAGGTGTATGTGGCTGGTGCCTTAGCTGCTTGAGCCATAGGCACCGAGCCAAGTTAACTCTCTTCTAAGGCCTTGACCCTGAACTGTGTGCTCTAGTCCATCTTTAATGGATTTAGACTTTTGAACATTATAGACTAGCTCAAGTAGTACAACAATGATGTGATTCTTATGTCTATTAATCCTGTTGTATATGGCCACCCCACTGGAAACCTCGAGGGAAAAGGATGATTGGCGAGGTAGGATTTTGGCAGTCCTGGGTTCGTTTGTGACTATATTCCCTTCTACAATTTCATATCAAGTCCTAACAGGAACCAGGCAAGGACCAAGCTTCTTCCAGATCTGGGGTGATAAAGTCTACCTCATAGTGCTAGGGATTCTCTCCTCACAAGAGATTCAAGATTGTTCAAAAGACTGAACTGGTCAAAGGTGGAGTTAATGGTCAGATGGGAAAAGGAGGACCTGAGAGGTTTCGAATGAATCAGACATTATACTAATAAGCATAATCATTAAGAACCAAATTGGTTACCCCTGTGTGTTTGATCACAGCAAGTTTTGAGAGGCACTATGGCCTTAGAGGGAAAGGGCTGGGCTATGAAATCATAGAGCTGTAGGTTTAAATGTCTGTTGTGCCTTAAATAGGTGAATTTGATCAAAGTGGTACACTTTTCTAGGGAAGTTTTCTCTTTCAATTCTTTACCTTTTTTATTAAGAAGTGTGCATTGATAAAGTAATACACATACAGCATTCTATACCAAGTAAGCCGTCCAGACCTCACCCTATATTGTTTTCACACTATGCTAACAGCCTCATCTGGCACTTGGATGTGATAAAAAGTGAGTCTTCATTTACAATAAAAAACGCAATGCTTCCTTAAATTTCACCTTCTTTTCTTTGAACTTGACCACGCTTATACATCCCAGGGTTAAAGGCAACCAAGTTTTAACTCAAAATGTTGCCAAACTCAACAGGCCACAGACAGCTGATTTGTTTTCTAATTCCACAAATGTTCCTAAACTCTCTGTTTCAGTCTCTGGCATACGAGAAAGAAGATTTACTTTATTTTTTATGTATAATTATGAAATTTTTTCCCAGCTGAAGTTATTACATTGTAGAAACGTTGGGACTTCCTTCAAGTACCCATTTTTCTTGGCAGTAAAGTTAACCCAAATTACATACATAGAGAATCTTGACCTCATCAGAGGAAGAATTGGGTTCCATTAGGTGCTAATTTTTAGAGGTAAAACTTCTATTATGAGCCTTTTGATCCCACCTCTAGGAATGGTGAGGAGAAAGCATATGACCTAGCACTTAATCTGCAAAATAGTCTGACTGGACTCCATGGTCTTGCCCAGTATCCCAAATCTCTATTTCCCAATATCTATCACAATCCCACTAGACAAAAGCAACATTTATTTCCTGCTTTAAGGGTAACTAGTGCGATTGTTTCTCTAGAGCAGAAGTTCTTAAAATTTTTGGAGCCCTGGATTCCTTTGAACATTTACTAAAAACTACATACTCCAATTCAGGCAAAATTCTGTAAACTTGTACATATAATATCTTTCAATCGATATAATTTATTGCATTGGAAATTTATTTCCTTCACAGAGATAGAGCAGAAAAACATTGTTCAGGAAGAATTATATCTCCCATTCTTATCTTTCATCTAAATATAATTGAATACTTGGTGGTAAAAGTTTAAACCTTCAAACAAAATTAAAAGTAGAATTTAATTCTGAAGGATTATTTCAAGATGAAGGAATTCATTATTTAAGAAGTTGGAAATTCTGGAATGGTCTTAAATGTGATAACATATGTAACTCTGACCCAGATACTTTTCAAATTTTCATTTAAATAGATGAAAATATTTAGAAATGGATCTGGTATTAACAGTTCTTTTTTGCCAGAGAAGGATAAGCCCTATTTTTAGACACTTGAATTCCCTCAAGATCCTTCAAGTTGAATATCTAATCAATACATTGCATCATTTCATCCTGATCACTGAGGTCAGCTTTGTCTGAGTGTGTGTTATTGATGCTACTTAGCAATGGAATGAAGGCTTTTGAATCTGTGTTTCCAAATTTCTGCAAATAAGCAGAAGCATTGTTCTTCAATGACTGTCTTCAGATTTCTGCCCAGAATGAAATTTCTAGGGCTTTGTCTTCTCTCTTCTATTTACAGAAGAACTTCTAGCTTTAGGAAGTTAGCTTACTAGTTTCTTAGGTCTATCTCTTGGAATCGTACACACACAAAAGAAATTAGTACAGTCTAAATAGTTTTTATTTTATCTGTTTGTTTTTAGCTAGCATCTATAATAGTGACTATAACATCTTCAAAATGAAGATTTCACTCTTGCCTCTGGTGAAATGCATTACTGAGAAAACTAAATTATAAGTGAATATCTTCCTGTTAGATTATAATGAACATGTTTTCCTTTTTTCTCTCATAAAACTGAAATCTCCTCTTGATGCTTCAATCAACACTTTCAAGACTTGTCCTCAAGTAAACCAGTGAACTTATGCTTAGTAGAAAGCATTTCTCTATTGCTCTCATTTCTTCACAAAATCATTTGAAAATGAGGTGGACGAATTCCTGGCTCTGATGAAATTGAGGGCTTACTTCTAAGTAGATGATGACAAAACTTCTTTCAAGTTGGTTGGCAGAGTCTCCAACCAAAAAGCATACTGATGAGGACAGTGGTGAGTCACCGTGACACATGGGGCCTCTTTGTTCATCAAAGCAACAGACCAGATGTGCTACCAAGTCCTGCAAGGGCTCCTTCTGTGCACAGAATACCAAGATTATCCTCACCGGGAAATTTTCTTGGCAAAGGAACTTGTCACCATTTTGAAAATTGTCATGAACTTTGAAATTTCAAAACAGGTTACAAGGTAGAGGAATTTTTCTTTGAAGTATAGGCCTGCCTGGTAGCGGAGAATCAGCTGTGGACTGCAGGGAGAAACACAGTGGGCCTGTCCAGTTGCATGCTGAAAGGAATGAGTAGCTGCCAGACCTTCTCCTGATATGCTAAAATATGAAAAGAATTTTGGACCAAATCATGTCATTTGAATAAAACACTGTTTCAGATCTCTTCTTCTGTGTCAACTCACTAACTCGATACTGTCCAAAGCACATGGGGTTAACCAAGGCTCTGCAGTGTGGTCAATAATGTGACAACTAACCTTATCCAATGCTTCCAAATAAGGTTTCATCTTTGGGAAAGAGTCAAGATTTGATGAAATATCAAGCCTTTCTAAAACCCAGAAAACAAAATCTCAGTCTGTCAGACATTTTCATCACATTGGGCAGTATTTTTCAACCTTGTCTGTCTTACAGAACACCTGAACCTATACTTAAACTTCCGTGGTACACTTAAAATATTTTGATAAAAAAAAGTCAAAGAAAGAATATGTTTACTGTGCTTTTAATCTCTTTAAAAATAGTTTAATCAGCTTTAAAAGTGTTTGTGGCATATCTAAGATCCTCTCATGGCACACCACTGTGCCACGGCACACCGGTTGAAAATCGCTGATCGAAGGTCTTCTTGCAGCATTGTCAGCTCCAAAAAGTTTGGCCGTGAAAGCCAAAGCAAGGAATGCATTAGTGTCATTGTACTTCCTTTTCTTGACTATTTCCTAATTTAAGCCAGAGCTTACATGAACATAGAAAGATTTCTACAACCAAGTACCCATGCACATCAGGGCATGTGCCATAGGGCACCGTGAGGCAGCACAGCACGCACTGAAGTCCTGAGCATGTACAGTAGTATCTTATGCCAGCCCACATATATTTAGAGCAAAACAATATCTCAATATATGAAGTGACATTAAAATGTATGTTTTTAACAAGGACACTGTAAAACAGGAATAAAATTGAAGTAAAAAAATTGGTGAAAGTTATGTGCCAATTTATAGAACTCTTGGAAGCCACATGTAAAAGGCTGTGTCAAGAACCTGTGGCTGAATTCTTTAAAGAAGATGAAGTCAGATCTGTGGTGAGGTATGTTCTTAATACGCGTTAGATCCACCCTCCATACAACTGCTTTTATCAAATAGTGATGCCTCCAGTTTAAGGTGAGGGTCACTGTAAGAAACAGTTTTCGTGAACCTTGTTGCTATGTTAACCATGCAGATTTTATGAAAGATGTTTATATCACTTTACACAGATTTCTCTCTCTGCCTCTCTCCGTCTGTCTATTTCTCTGTTGCCTTGTCTCCATTTTTCTGATAGCCGTGGGAAAAGTTTGTTTTCATTTTATGGACACCTTGAAATGCAAAGTGAATCATGTTACCCCCCACAGGGGTTGTTAGAAGATTTAGAACCATATTTGTAGATCACCAAAAATATTGAGTCAATATTTTTAAAATCTTGATCTAAGTCAGTTCAAGCTGCTATTTTAAAGCTGCCAGCTGTTTTCCAATTCATTTTTAAGGAGGATCACTTCCTACGTTGGAAGGAATATTTTAATTTATCTTTTGCAAAGGTAAAGTCAAAATCTTCTTTCAGAATGGAAAATTTTGGACAAGATGGGAGCTAGATGAACACTGACTTTTATTTGGGGACTCAACCCATGCTGATTATCTGTGGAGAGGGCCTGAGACTGAGGGTTAGGGGAAAGTAATGCTTTTCCTTTTTTACTGAACCCTGGTGAAGAGTGGGGTCCTGGACTTACAACAGAGAGGGAAATCTCAGCATGGAAAATTCCTTTGTGGGGGCTAAGCTGGAGCCTGGCATTAGACAAAGTCTGGGGGAAAAGGAAAGACAGCAAGGAAGGGAGAGACTGTGGTGTTTGGTCTAAGGATTTTGAAGGCAGTGACCATTTTAATATTCAATTTACAATTTTCCTTTTCTCTGTCTTATCTATTCTATAAACTGACCCCAAGTGTGGAATTACCTAATGTTTGACATGAAGGAATAAGAGAAAGAGGAAGCAGTCAGACAAAGCTGGTTCTGAGATGCTCAGAAGTGACCTGCCCAAAGCAAGATGGCAAGCTGGGGAGGGAAGTGACCACCAAGATAGAACTAACTGTGCAGTGTGGCTCTCTGCAGAGCTCCAGAAACACTGAGTGAAAGGGACTTGGAGAGAGACTGGATTACTGGTGGTCACATGAAACAGGAACTTGGACTCTTGTTTTGGACATTAAAGGGAACAGTGGTACATTGGGGCTGAAGTAACTGGGACTTCAGGTTTCAAGAGTGTTTAACTTCATGGCATTGACTTAATTTGCATCACCAAATCTGGTTCTCTCTATTTTCTCATCCTTATCATTACTCATTCCTGTAAGTTCACTTATGTGCTTATTTAATTTTTCTATGATGTGACCCTATGAGGCTTAGTAATGTAGAAGGGGAAGATGTTTTTGGCTAGAACTCATGGCCAAAAAGTCAGCAGATCTAGGATCACCTTGTACAGAGGCACTTTGAACTGGGAAGATCCAGAGAGCTGCAGGGGAGGAATAAAAATAATTAACCGTTCTTCTTTTTGTGGAATGAACATAAAAACACCCCTGTCAGTGAGGGGACTTCCTGTTGTTAACCAGCCAGAGGTTAAGTAGCTACTATTTGCAGCAATGCTGGGAAAACAGCTGCATTGCTCCTGGAGATTTTGAGGCCAAGGGGAAGTCGGAGCCCTGGCTGCTAAGGAGGATGTGGGATTGGAGGCAGGTTCCTAGAGGGCCCTGGAGTAGGGCGAGTTCTAGCTGGCTTGCCAGCAGGTAACCCAAGATGACCTCTTGAGTTTTTATTATTATTATTCTTAATCTTGCTTGTTACTCTACAATATATTTGGGAATTATCCTAAAGGCCTTCTGGAAGAATGAAGAATATAAGTAATGAATTAATGTCAAAACAAGAAATAACATAGTGACTATAGTCCATGACTATACCGACAATCTCCTTGTACAAACAAATTATACCACCCAAAAATATTGTCTTCAAAATAGTTTTTCTCTACAGAATGGAGACAATAATGCCCTACAATTAAAAACATGTTTGGATTTCTCTTTGGAACCCACCCACAAAGCCATTTGCCACCACAGGAAAAATACCTTCACCATAACGTGATAGCATCTGGAGATTCCCTCCCAGTCTATTAATCTCTATTTCTGCTTCCCTTCTTCCTTCTCTTTTTCTATTGAACACACCCCCTTCCTCTTCTGTCTTTTCTTCACCTTCTGCACAAGCAGCAGTAATATCCCCAGACAGGCCATGTTGGGGCTGGCTTTGACTTACACCTAGAGCTGCCAGAACACAGGGTTGTGAGACCAGACAGGCTGGAAGTCAAGGAAGTCACGTGCAGCAGCCCTGAGAGCAGACTGACTGTGGCGAGTTCATTTGTATGCAGTCTGCCAAGGGCTATTTTACAGTTGAGTGCTATGTGCGTGAATCATGTTAAGTTGGAATTGCTGCAATAAGTCAAACTTCTGAGTTTAGGAAAATCTAAATATAGCATCATATAAATGCCTGGTGTAGTCACCATTACTTACTTATTTTAAAAGAAATAGCAAGCTATTTTGGGCCCAATGGAACCTTGTTATAAAGAATGCTGAAAATGTTCTAGGTTTTATAAATCTGGATAGTTATTCTTTTATTTTCTTCATAGTAGTATCAGAATATATTCTCTCCAAGCCAAAAATGCAGCAACTAAAAACCATGGATGAGAAAGGCAGCTGAGGACACACTGATTAGAACTAAGTGCTGTCTCTTCAGGCTGGAGGAGGTGGCTCACACCTGCAATCTCAACACTTTGGGAGGTTGATGTGGGTGGATTGCTTGAGCTCAGGAGTTTGAGACCAACCTGAGCAAGAGCGAGACTCCCTCTTAAAAAGAAAGAAAGAAAGAAAACTAGAACTAAGGCCCCTAAATCAACTCCATTTCTGTGTCTCCTCCCTGCTCACAAGGATTTAACAGTTATTTCAAATATGAATTCGAAAGTCAGCATTTAGAATTTTTATATTCTTGTTTGCTGAAAAGATTTAAGTATTTGCAAAGTGGAATGAATACATTTTTATCACAAAAGTAACAAATCAATAACAATATCTTTTATAATTACCTTGATCTCCTTCTTTTTGAATATGAAAATGACCCAAAGAACCCTATACCTGGTTCTTAAAATGTTTCCTTAACTTTTGTTTGGTTTATCAAAGATCAGATGGTGACATGTGGCTGATTTCATCTCTAGGTCCTCTATTCTATTCCATTGATCTGTATCTTCATTTTTGAGCCAGTACCATGCTGTTTTGATCATTGTGGATTTGTAGTATAACCTGAAGTCTGGTAACATGATGTCTCCAGATTTTTTTTGTTTCTTAGAATTGCATTGGGTATTCAGGGGTTTTTCTGGTTCCATATGAAACAAAGTATCATTTTTTCAAGTTCTTCAGAGTATGATGGTGGTGCTTTGATGGGGATTGCATTAAATCTGTAGATTACTTTGAATAATATGGACATTTTAACAGTGTGGATTCTTCCTAGCCATGAGCACAGTATGTTCTTCCATTAGTTGACATCTTCTCTGCTATTTCTTTTTTCCGAGTTTTGTAGTTCTTTTTACAGAAATCCTTCACATCCTTTGTTAGTTCTACTCCTAGATATTTAATTTTCTTCAAAGCTTCTGTGAAGGGTATTGTGTCTTTGATTTCATTCTTATTTTGACTATTATTGGCATATTGGAAGGCTACTGATTTGTGGACATTCATTTTGTATTCTGAGATGTTACTGTATTTCTTGATCACTTCCAGGAGCTTTGTGGTTGAGTCCTTGGTCTTTTCTAAGTATAAAATCATATCATCAGCAAAGAGCAAGAATTTGACCTCCTCTGTACTCATTTAAATATCCTTGACATCCTTCTCTTGCCTGATTACATTGGCTAGAACTTCCAGCACCATGTTAAATAGCAGTGGTGATAATGGACATTCTTGTCTGATTCCAGTTCTAAGTGGAAATGTTTTAAGTTTTACTCCATTCAGTATAATATTGGTTGTGGGTTTATTGTGGATGGTCTCCGTGAGTTTAAAAAATGTTCCATCTATGCCTATTTACTTAGGTGTTCTTACCAGAAAAGGATACTGAATTTTGTCAAATGCTTTTTTTTTTCATCCATTGAGAGTGCCATATGGTCTTTGTTTTTGATTCTATTTATGTGGCAAACAAGCAAACAAAAGCATACCATAGCAAGAATTCCTATTTAATGAATGGTTCTGGAAGAACTGGTTAGCCACATGTAGAAGACTGAAACTGGACCTGCACCTGTTACTACTTACAAAAATTGACTCTTGCTGGATAAAAGGCTTACATTTAAGACATGAAATAATAAAAATTCTAGAAGAAAGTGTGGGAAAAACTCTTGACAATATTGGCCTGGAAAAAGATTATATGAAAAAGATCCCCTTGTCAATTCCCCAACACCAAAAATAAATGGGATATGATCAAACTAAAAAACTTCTGACAGTTAAGGGTACAACAACTAAAGCTAACAGACGACCTTTAGAATTAGAGAAGGTAATTGCATATTACAAATCTGACAAAGTGCTGCTAACTAGAATCTACACAAAAATCAAACTAATCAACGAAAAAGAGCAAAGAATTCCATTTATAAGTGGGCAAAAGACATGACTAGAACCTTCTCAGAAGATAGATGAATGGCCAAAAACACATGAAAAAATGCTCATCAGAGAAATGCAAATCAAAACCACCCAAAATATCACCTAACCCCAGTAAGAATAGCCCACATCACAAAATCCCAAATTTGCTGATGCTGGCATGGATGTAGAGAGAAGGAAACACTTCTATACTTCTGGTGAGATTGCAAACTAATTCAGCCTCTATGGAAAGAATTATGCAGACTCCTCAAAAAACTAATAGCAGACCTTCCTTTTCATCCCACAATCCCATTACTGGGTTATCTACCCAGGAGAAAAAAAAATCATTTTACTATAAGGACATTTGCCATAGAATGTTCATTGAAACTCAATTCACAATTGCCAAGATGTGGAATCAACCCAAGTGCCCATCAACTCATGAATGGATTACTAAACTGTGGTATATGTATACCCCAGAATACTATTCTGCTGTAAGAAAAGATGGAGACTTTATATCTTTGCATTAACCCGGATGGAGTTAAAGAACATTCTTCTTATTAAAGTATCTCCAAAGTGGAAAGCCAAGCAGCCAGTATATACAATACTAATATGAAACCAATAAACAACTACATGCCCACAAGTGGGGGGGTGAAGGAGAGAGGAGTGGAGGGGAAGATTCCTACGTTCTTACCTAATGGTTGCAATGTAAGCATATACAGCACATCCCCGGGTGAAGGGCTGTACTAAGACTAGAACTTTAACAAACAGAACAATATAACATAATCATTTTACCTTCATATTAATCTGAAATAAAAATGTTTTCTTAACTATTAAAATAAGATATTCTGAAAAGTAAAATATGAGAAAAACGAAAAAATTAAAAAAAAATAAAATGACCCATAGGACGAATGCCTAGAGTCAAATGCCATTTATGTTTTGGTTATTTTTCTTCTAGTATTTTTCTATGCATTTCCTATGGTTATTTAGGATTATAGAAAGCACTATACTGTGACTACTTTTTTAAAAAGAGAGTTTGTGGCAATGGTGTAATCGAATGAGAGGTAACGTGATACCTTTTCTTCTTAGCCCATACACAGGGACCCAATGTTTTCAAGAATTGACTTCTATTAACACTTGGAGAACCAGAGGAGTCACTCAGTACTGGCTGGCATAGAACCTTATATCCAACCACCTGAAGTTGTCATATGATAGGCTTGATGGACATCACCACATTTGTAGCATCCTTATTGAAGAGAGATTTAACTTGTCTTATGTCTACTTGTACATAGTTGCCATTGGCATAGACACTTATTCTTAGACCAGTGGTTCGCAACCCCTTTGTAACAATGAAAATACATCCTGCATATCAGATATTTACATTATGATTCATAATAGTAGCAAAATTACAGTTATGAAGTAGCAAGGAAAATAATTTTATGGTTGGGGTCACCACAACATGAGGAACTGTATTAAAGGGTCGTGGCATTAGGAAGGTTGAGGACCACTGCCTTAGACCAATATGTCATGGCCAGCACAGGGCTGGGTTTTCTTAGTACATAGTATAGTCTCTAACAAGAGTCCAAGTGAGAGAAGTTAAAGTGATTTAGGATAGTAGCTATAATAGAACAGATCAAAAAAGCAGTAGGAGTCTTTATTTACTTAGAAGGCAATTCAACATCATTTACTAATGGAATGAATGTGGGAATGAAAGGGTAAAATCAAGGTGGCTTGAGCAACCAGAATGGCGGGGACCATTTATTGAAGGGAAAGGCTATAGAAGGAAGAGATTGGGGGCATGGATTGGATACGTCAAGCTTGAAATTAAACATCAAACCAAAGATGTCTAATATACTAATCTTTTATGGGAGAAGCAGCAGGTAGAGGAATAACTTAGGAGTCACTGAGGAGGAGATATTTTGTAGTCCTCTGAAGCAGGTTGCCTATTCAAGCCTTGCCTCCACCATTAGCTATGACTCTGGGAAAATTATTTAAGTTCTCTGTGCCTTCCCTTTTCCTTGTAAGGTGTGGACAATAATAGGAACTACCTCTGTGTCGTTGTGAGGGTTGACTTATATATGTTATATACATAGAATGGGGCACAAAGTAGGAGTCTCGGGCGTTAGTCCTATTATGTGTATTATCATGTGAGTGTATTATTAGCATTTAAAGCTGTAGTACTCAGTGAGATCACCTTAGTCTAGCTAGAGCCAAAGTTCAAAGAATGAGAACTGAGATGCTCCAATCTGGGACTGAAGAAAGAGAGAAAGAAACCAGCAGAAGAGACTGAAAAGTGAATAGGATGAGAAGAAAGATGGAATAATGTCCCCAGAAGTCAAGTGAAAAATTTCTAAAAGGAAAGAGAGATAAAGGTATCAGACCCCATAAATGCATCAATGTACAAAGTTATGATTTAATAAAAAATACTTTTAAAAAGGTATCAGGTGATGCTGTTACGTTTAATAAGGTAAAACTTGAGAACAACCTACGGGGTTGGTAACTGTGATTTTAGGGACCTTTAACAAGAGCTACTCTGATAGCAAAGCACAATAAGGAGGTCACATGCAAAGTGACAGATCTGTGTCATTATACACTAAAATTACACTTATTCTGGCAAGATACCCCCACTGTGACAACTTCCCGGAGTCTAGTACTGTCCCAGGGAGAAACAAATTCACAGCTCATCTCATACTCACTTTGACTGCACACTTCATTGAGTGGAAAAACAAGCAATCGTAGTAGTGATTTTAGTAGTTATTTTTCTCATCTTATTTGTCACTAAGGAAATGAACTTGCACAAGTTAAATGATGTGATACCACTGTCTTATCATACACTAAGGCAACATAAGGCATAAACAACAGCTCAGGACAGTTTTCTCGCAAGGGAGCACGGGCAGTGGAAGGCATGTGGAATTTCATGGACATCCGTTTTCTGTCCTACTTTGTCCTCACAGTGTTAAATCAGGGATATTTCTTTTTGTTATTAAACTTTTTCAGACATATTTTTAATACCTTTAATAATTCAACCTATGACCATTCCCTAATTCATGAAACCATTCTTATTCTTTTGTGCATTGATGGTGTTCACAACTTTTAATTGTTACACAAACAACACTGTAATGATATGCCATACATAAATCCTTTCCACCGACTGACGGGAAAGACTACAGAAGAGATTGGGAGGGTGGATTTGATATAAGTTTGAAATTAATCTTAAATATCAACTTAAAGATGTCCAAATGTTTGTATTTTAAGGGAGAGGAAGCAGGTAGAGGTATAATTTGGGAGTCATTGAGGAGGTGATATTGTGTAGTGCTGAAAGGCAGCTAGCTACTCTGGGGCCAAATTGCCTTATTTCTAATTATGTCCTCAGGTGGGGGGAGTGATTCTCCAATGTGGGATTAAAGTGTGGATATTTTAAGGGCTTTTAATGTATGTTGTTATATAGCTTTCTGGAAATATGTGTATCACACTGATACAAAATACACCCACACAGTGCCTATCTCACCATACCCTGGGAACATACTTTTCTTTTTTATTTTATTTTTATTTTTTGAAATCTACATGAAAAAATATTAATTTATTAGAGCACATTTGATCTGTGAGTTTAAAAAAATTTTTTTAGTATCATGACAGATTGGTTTCACTTTTGTCAAAGCACCAAATTTTTCAAAGAACAGTTAATATTTAATAAAACAGTAAAGAATTTAAAAATTAAGGTTTGGAGGGAACATTTTCCAAAGGAACTCTTTGGAGATCAGTTTACTGAAAATAAAACATACTAAAACACACTCCTGATACACTTAAATACTAATGACCAAAACGGATATTCAAGATATGTCAGAACTCTGAACAATGGGATGTCAAATAAATGAAAGGTATTTCAGATACACAGGCTAAAAAACAGTAATGAATGAAGACCATCTCTACCAACATCACACAGACAGGTTGAAATGAATGAACCAAATACACTTTCCCCCAATGTTTTCACTAGGGTGTTTTTGTTTTAGCTTGTGTACATTAGGTTTATTACAATAATTCTTTGCTTCATGAAAAAAGGTATCTTATTGCTGTTTTAGTTTCAGTCCAAAACCAGCATGTTTATTTTCTTACTCCATTTTTTGGGGGGGAGATTTTTATGTTCTAATTCTTTTGCCCCCCCCCCTTTTTTTTGACCTATGTTTAGGTGTTATTTTGATATAAGTAGGGCAGCTGGCTGGGTGGGGAGATCAATGATTATAATCACTTTGAGAGGCCAAGGTGGGAGGATTCCTTGAGGTCAGGAATTGGAGACCAGCTTGAAAAACATAGCAAGACCCCATCTCAAAAAAAAGTATGGCTTCTCTTCCTGTGACAGGTAGCTTCTAAGACTGTGCTTCCTCCTTACACTTTCCGTAGTCCTCTGAAAAGCAAGAGAGAAAAACATTGGTAGAGGAAAGGGTACAGAAATTACAGTCCTGAGTGTAGCAAAAGCTCAGCATTGCCCACTGTCAGCTTTAACTCACTGGGGAGTTGGTCCCTCTGCAGCAGCTTTTTGAGGATGTACAAGGGAAAGGGATAGAAAGTGGTAAAAAAAAAAAAAAAAAAAAAATAGAAAATAGATTTCTACCTAGTTGGGCAAACACTTTCTAAACATATACAAAACTGACCCATAGGTTGGAGAATTGAGCTCAGTGATTCAAATAAAAGCAAGCAGCAAGCAACATTGAATAACATCTGAAAAATGCCATCCTGTAAACTCTGCTACACTGACCTGTGCTCTGGTGAATTAAAAGGCTGGTTCACAACTGCAGCTGACATAGAATTCCTCTTAGGGCTCTATCTAAATATAAGTAGGAAGAGTCATCACAATAATTGCACTCTAAGGGAAAGTGACAAACCATTTTTTTTAAATCAGAAATCCCATATGTAGTATAATTTTATTAACTGTAGTCTTTATGTTATACACTAGATCTCAATTATAAGCATTTGATTAAATATTTGTGACTTAAAACACAAAATAATTAAAAACTACCTAATACTAGAGTTATAGAAATCAGGATTTTGTGTACTGTTTTAAGCATTACTAGAACATTGAATAGGAATGTCACATTTCCATGAGGCAAATGTCTCTGTTTCTTTAAGATATTGTGATTTGCCACTCTAAACCATTTTATTATCCCCACAGTGGCTCATTGAAAAGGCTATCAACTTCTAACACCTTAAGTAGTATGTTCAGACTGGAATTGTAAATAGGTACAATAAATGCTTTCCTGAATTATGTGTAAATCTAAGTTTTATATGTTCAGTAGAGTTAAGAAATGTATATCCTAAGTATCAGTTAAAATGAAAACTATAGTGTAGCATTTTGTAAAGCAAAACATTTATTTTTTGAGCAAAGAATCTTCACCTAATTTATTTGCAAACTGTGAACTCCCTCAAAGTGCTTCCCATTATGGGCCCCAGTTCCCTCATCTGTAACATAATGTTTCCCTACATAATTTTAGATACATCTCTAAGGCTTCTCTCACAAGAGCTTTCAGAATCTGTAGCATGTATAGACAAAAATTGGCCTCATTAAAACTCTACTCTGTAAAGGGTGGGACTTACTCTGGAAAACGTCAGGGAGAGTCAATGTATTCAGTTTAGAAATTCATCTCTAATGATCTTACTTAGGACTTTATGAGAACAACATGTATTTGTTTAGAATAGCTCAACCAAAACTATGAAATTTCTTTCTAAGGAATACAATATCTATGAGAGGTTTGTTTCTGTACTACATTTGACAAAGTGCCTTGTAATTAAGATGATTGTTGCTTGATGATTATTGATGGGTGGGTGGCTCTCATTCTGTGCATATCATCTGGGGCTATAACTGGGTTTGCATCTGGGTTTTCACTACTCCGAACAGTATTGGAGAGTTTGGAAAGGTGATTAAGAGCAAGTTCTCATTCTCTCTACAATTTTAAATTTGAAAGTTTTCTATTTTTAATTCACACACACAAACACACACACATATATATGTGAATTAATGATTTTTCAACTTTACAGTGGAACTAAAGTTATATGCATTAGGTAGAAACCATATTTTGAGTATCCACACAGTGACTGTCTATCACTTTCAACACAGTGTTGAATAAATAACACAAGATATTCAATACTTCATTATAAAATAGCCTTTGGGTGAAATGATTTTTTCCAGCTGTACACTAATTGACATGTTCTCAGCATATTTAAGAGAGGCAAGACTAAGCGATGATGTTCAGTAGGTTAGGGTGCCAAGTGCATTGTTGACTTAGGATATGTTCAGCCTACACTGGGTTGATTGGGCTGTGACCCCATCCTAAGCTGAGGTGTGTCTGTATTCTTACAGTGCTGGGTAGGACTGGCTATCAGGCTGACTGGGATTCTGGCAGGACTCTCTGAGTTCTCATTTGCTCTGCATATCAGCTTTAATCTTCTGAGTGCCTTAAAATGGCAAAGGATGGGACCACCAGTGTCTCTGGGGACATAGACTTATAGTTCTTGGCAAGAAAAGAAAGAAGATCCCCAAGAAGCACCTGATTGGACTGGTTTGCTGATATGCCACTCCTCGCCCATTGCTGTGGCCAGGTGCATGTGTAGCTTAGGAGGAGAGGCACCTCCACCACGGTAGGGAAGAACAGCTCTTCAGAGGAAAGGGAGCTAAGCTATCACTGGAAGAAGGCCACAGGGTCCACGAGGGAATCAGGGTGGTTCCATGTGGATGAGGATGACACTCCACTGCAGAGAGTAGTTCCCAACTTGTAAAGCGTACCCCCTCACACAATGTGAGTCCTAACAGAAACCTTGTGGAAGTTGGTTATTGTTCCCATTTTATAGACAAGGAAACAAGCTCAGAGTCATGTAGCAAGCATGCTCTGTGCTGGTAATTAAGCACTTAATTATGATTAAAGATAATTCAAATGTGTTCTTCCGGCCTTTAAGTGAGCTTTAAAGAAATGTACCTCCATTATGTTTTAATTTTCCTGACAAATGATTATATAATAGGACATTGTTTCTTTTAAATTCATTCCTGAACAGATGACTAGAAAGATGGACTCACGACCTCCGTTTCACTGCATTTGCCATCACGAGCTGTTTTCCCTCTGTGTTCCCCTCATTTCTGGACTTTCTTGTTTAATGACAAAACCGGAAGTGACTGAGGAGCCCTATTCTTCACCCTTTTGTTTAATATCCTCGACCTCAAGTGTGCAATGTGACCGTCCTAGTGGGGTTTCACTAAATATGCCATTGATGTGTAGGCCTAAGAGGTATCCTGAAGAGTGGATATGGGAAGCACTTGTGTTCAAATAAATTATGGTGCTGTTTTGGGTTTTATCGCTTCTTTTTTTGAGACAGAGTCTCACTATGTTGCCCTGGGTAGAGTGCTGTGGTGTCACAGCTCACAGCAACCTCAAACTCTTGGGCTTAAGTGATTCTCCTGCCTCAGCCTCCAAAGCAGCTGGGACTACAGGCAACCCACTAGCAATAGCACCCAGCTATTTTTTTGTTGCAGTTGTCATTATTTAGCAGGCCCAGGCTGGGTTCGAACCTGCCAGCCCCAGTGTATGTGGCTGATGCCCTAACCACTGAGCTACGGGCGCCACCCTCAGTTTTATCACTTTCTAGGAATGTGAGGGAAGCTGATGTACTATGAATGCTGTGAATTAGAAGTTTATTCTAGGTTTATTCTAGGTTCAAAACCTGCTGCCTCTGTGTCAAGAGGTAGCCTGAAGGTGCCATTGGTCAGCTGAGGGGGAAGTTGGGAAGAAAAGCTTCACATGAAGGGCATGGTGGGCTGGAGAAACAAGGACAATTACAGCCCATGAGAACAGTCTGGAATCCACAAGCATAAACTGGAACCTGGTCTGTTGCTCACTGTATCTATCCCATGACACAATGTCTTGCCAAAGAACCTGCTGGCTTTCTCATGGAGAATCAGGTGGAGCCACGCCCATCCGTGGCTCAGGAATTGGAGAAGCTAAAGAAGGTGATGCCCGGCCCCAGGCCATCGTGACAACCTGTACAGTAGAGACACTATGAATAAATTGGTACCTGGCGCCCTGCACCAACTGCTGCTGCTTCGCTGCCACCAATCTAAGCCCCACATGAGTTAACAGCCCTAATCTAGATTCACAGAGGTAAGGGAATTCTGGGACAGGTAGTTCCAGCTTCGCTAAATTAACAGGGTATAAAGACACTACACCGGGTATGTCATTAATCCATCTGAGCTTCGGTTTCCTCAACCGTTATATATGGTTATGACAGGGGGAAAAAGTCCCTGGCACAGTCCCTGGCATCTGGTTGGTGCTCCATAAATGATTATTATTGTTATATAGACAGAGTTTAATAGGATTGACTTCCTTTAACATTCATCTTTTACTTGAAAGGAAATATAAGGGCAATCTGAGTAGTTCCAAAACTGTCCATATGCCTCCATTCATGTTTAGCAACCTCCAAGGCCACCTCCTGAAGGAACACTTTTCCCTATAGCCCTCTTACAGGTTGGGATGGAGTCCCCATTGCTGTTTCCAAACCATTTTCCCTCATTTCTTCTTCATTGACTTACCATATATACTGGAGTATAAGCTGAGTTTTTTCGGCACAAAATTTGTGCCAAGTTCGGGTTTTTCGGCACAAATTTTGTGCCGAAAAACTCAGCTTATACTCGAGTATATATGGTATAACCTCTTCTTGATTCTGTCTCTACCAACTTGCCACTGATGTGAAATCATGAACTGATGGTTCTGCCATCTGTCTTAATGTCATCCTTACCACAGGGTCTGTCCTGGATGACTTCCACACCCACATCAATGATTCATGGTACATCTTTATTTTTTCTATCTATTTTTTTGCTCCATCTGAGCCTACTATCAGGATTGTACTGTAGACATTGCATTCATCAATGCTAGTTTTGAAATCTCTAGCATTCTTCTCTGTACCCATTTCCTCTTATCTTTCCTTCTCAGTTATTCTGATATTCCACCAAGACCTGCCCCATTAACCTACTAGTATTCCTTTGACCTACTAGTCTCTTTTTCTTACACACTGAATATTGCCTCACTTCCCTTCTTAACTAGTTTAACGTCTATGGACCACCAACATAACCATTCCATCACAAACCCTCTTCAATTGCATACCCATCTCTTTCTTCATCATTTATCTGGAAAAATCCCAATCAGTAAAGCCTTCCATTTTCTTATGCAAGCACTCAAGCTAAATTCCAGAGAGTCAGCAAGATGGAAGCCACAGTATTTTTGTAACCTAATTTCAGAAGTGAAATTACATCACTTCTGCCATATCCTATTGGAAATGCATCAATAGATGCAGTCCACTGTCAAGGGGAGGAGATGACATAGGACATGAACACCAGGAGGCAAGGATCATTAGAGGCCTCCTACCACATCCAAGGAACCAGCAACCCTTCTCTCACCAAGGCCAAGGAGAAATTTTCTGCCCTCATCTTATTCTACTTCTCAGCAGCATTTGATACAATTGATGGCTTTCTTCTAAAAACATTGGCTCTCTTGTTTTCTGTGTCAGTAAACTGGCTGTTTTTTTTTTTCCTCATTGGTGATTGTTTTTCCTCTACTGACCTCTAAATGTTGGAATTCCTGAAAGCTCTGACCTTGGTCCTCTTCTCCTAACACTTACATTCTTAGGTGATCTCATTCTGTCCCATAGCTTTTTTGTTTGTTTGTTTGGGATTCATTGAGGGCACAAAGAATTAGGTTACACTGGTTGCATTTGTTAGATAAAGTCCCTCGCATAATGGTGCCCCACCCCCAAGAGGTGTGCCATATACTATGACTCCCTACTGCCCCCCTTTGTATTAGCTCATCTACTGCCTTCATATTAGAATTGAGTACATTGGATTCTTGCTTCTCCAGTCTTGTGATGCTTTACTAAGAAGAATGTGTTCCACCTCCATCTAGGTTAATACAAAAGATGTAAGTCTTTTTTAGTGGCTGAATAATATGTCCCATAGATTTTAAGAGCATCCATATCCTGAAAAGTCTCAGATGTGTGGCTCCTCCAGTACCTTTCTCATTAGTTACAGAATCTTAAATACAAATGCTTACTCAAATTTATTTCCACCTGATGTTTGATAAGCATCTCAAATTTGGCTTATCCCAGAAAAGAACTATTGATTTCTCCCATCTCTATCTTCTTCTTTTATCATCTGCTACCCCAATATCCCTCACTACTTCCGTCAAACACCTTTGATTTCTCTCTACTTATGCAATGGAACCAATTCATTAGCAAATCCTTTTTACTCCTCTCACAAAATATATCCTGGTTGTCTCATCTCCATTAATGTAGCTCTTGGCTGCACTACCATAGTTTCCAGCCATCTCTGTTTTCCTCCTGCTTGGTCCTCTTCAGACCAGCCCCAGAGAGACAGCCAGAGAAAACATTTTAGAACACAAGTCAGAACATATCATTGCCCTGGTTAAAACTCTCCAAAGCCTTTCCATTGCAATCAGAATGAAATCTAGAATCTTCCTTTGCTCACCAGATAATATGTAATCTGCCTCCTCTAAACTCAATTCTGCCTCTCAACTAAATGTACTTCTTCAAATTCAGTTCTTCCTTGTACCCTTCGTTAGTTACTCCCTACCATCATCGGGGTCGTCACATTTGCTGTTTCTTCTGCTTAGAATGTTCTTCCTACAATCTTTGCATCTGCCTCTTTTTCATAATTCAGATTTCTACTAATCAATTAGCTTTCACAGTCACCTTCTCTGACCCCTTTTCCTAAAATGGGACCCTGCCCCCTCCCTCATCTCAAGTAAGTCCTTATCACATCATCCTAGTTTGTTATTTTTTCATGGCATTTATCAACATATAAAATTAGCTTATTTTCAGCTTTTTGTACGTTTATGTTGTCACTCTTTCCCACCAGAGCGTGAGCTTCTGGAGTTAGAGTTTTTGCCTCTCTGATCCCCCACAGTATCCCCCGTGCTTGGAACAATGCATGGTATAATGTAAGTGCTCTTTAGATGTCTGATGACTGACAGCCTGATTTAACCAATGAATGTTAATTGGCTATTGACTGTCTACACATCCTCCAAACAGATCTTTAACATTTATTGTTAAGAGTGATCTAAAGGCCAGGCACAGTTACTCACACCTATAATCCTAGCACTTTAGGGAGGCTGAGGCAGGAGGATCACTTGAGTTTGGGAGTTTGAGATCAGCCTGAGCAAGATGGTGAGACCTCATCTCTACAAAAAATAAAAAAATTAGCCTAGTGTGCACCTGTAGCTCCAGCTGCTTAGGATGCCAAAGCAGAAGGATTGCTTGAGCCTTAGAGAGGCTGTAGTAAGCTATGCTGATGTCACCACTATAGTCCAGCTTGGGGAACAAAGCAAGACCATGTCTCAAAAAAAAAAAAAAAAAAAAAAAAAAGAATAGTGACCTAAGGACTGTGGGAAATCTAGCTAAATTATTAATTATTACTAGTGAGCTAACATCTCATTAGTGTGTAAAGCTTATTCCACTCAATTAGATCAACTGGATCAACTGTTTATTTCATGCCCAGAGAAATGTGTGGTTTATTTTTTCATTTGTGGGTAAAGAAACCAAAGCTTAGAGAAGGTACCTGCTTTTTGGCCCAAGGTCACAGAGCTGATGAGTGGTAGATCAGGGAATGCAACCCTGTCTGGCTGTCTACAAAACCGTGTCCACCCAGGCGCTTCCCTGCCTCACTGGGCCAAAGGCTGCCTGACTCCCCTCATATCAGGAGAGGACAAGGTGACCAGGAAGAATAGCAGGGAGGGAGAGAAAGGAAGAAAACATGAAGCCCTCAAGTAGAGAAAAATCTTTTCCCTGGTCTCCCAATGCATTTCACCAAAGAGAAATTCTCCCCATTGATCGCACTCCACCCTTCCTTTCCTGTTGCTCTTATTTTGGTCCAGTGTACAACAGAATCTCCATGACTGGCATCGGGCATTCATGAACCTATTCTGTGGCCTATGTACAGTCACAGCACACACGTCTGAATGGTGGGCAGAGAGGCAAGTAGGAGTGTCACCTTAGAGTGCGATCACTTGAAAGATGTAAGAGAGTTTGTATTATCATGTTCACCTCCCAGCCAATCATCAGAGTTGCTTCTCCTAGCCTTGCTTTCTAGCAAGGAGCCTTCTCCTCCACTGTCAATCCATGCACTTCTCTCCCAAGGCTACACCAGTCTGGAAGCAGGCCGTATTCCCTGGGAAGGTGGAGGGCTATCGCCCCTGGGAAGGCTAGGTCACAAAACTCCACACCTCCCAGACCAGATCAATGCTTCCCTCACTGGTGTGACTGTTGGGGAATAGGGCTTTTCATTCTCTTAAAGTTTTGGACACTTTTGGAGCAGGGGCTTTGAATGGGGAGATAACATTCCTATAATAGTAGCTACTATTTCTACTGCTACTATTGGCTACCTGGCAATATTCTAGGTGAATTAAATTTATTCTTTTAGTTCAGTCCTTCCAACGGTTTTAAAAATAGATACTACTATCCTGATTTCATACATAATGAAACCGAGTCTCGGAAGATTTAAGGGTCTTTGTTTAAGGTCTCTTTGTTGGTATTAGATAGGGTCAGGCCCAACTGCAAGCGACAGAACCAGGAGTGGCTGAAACAAAATGCTGCTGTGTTTTCCTCTCACAGGCCACAACGGACAGGTATGGTGGCTTCAGACTCATCAGACTCTGCACCTCACCTTGCTCTGCCATGGTCCATACAAGGCTCCCAGCTGACAGCCCGAGGCGGTTGCTCTAGCGGCCACATTCATTGCCAACTATGGTTAGCAGGACGAGGAAAAGGAGAACAGGAAGTTTCCCACTTCTCTTCCTGGAAGTGACAAATACCACCTCTGCTTACAACTGTGGACCAGAAGTTGATCTCCAAGCTTTTCCCAACTGCAAAGGAGACTAGGAAACATCATCTTGTCTGAGTGGCTATATGCCTGACTAAATTCAGAATTAATGTTTTTGAAGAAGAAGAAAAAGATGGATATTGATGGACAATTAGAAGTGTAGCCCAATAGGGATGTGAACCCAGGGCAGCATTTTTCTGGAAACCTTTCCATCATCCCACACTACCTCCTAAATACCTCAGCAGCTGAGAGAAGGCAGGTGCCAAAGATAGCTTTTGCTGTGTGTCCTGTGGTGGCCCGAGTCCTCTGAAACGCAGCCTCTGAGACATGTGCTGCAGGCTCATTATTTCCTCGGTTTCTTACACCCTCAGCATTTGGAATTCTTTATAAACTCATTCCATGTGCTATCCTTATTTGTTTTTACTTTTTATGACTCAAACATTGGCTAATTGGTAATGTCTATTACATGAATGATTACATTGATGAACAACCCAATTTTGTTCATGTATCTCCAGCATAACGTCTAGCATTTCACACGTGTTCAACACATATATGTTTATTGAATGGACGGATGGGTGGGTGGGTGGGTGGGTGGGTGGCTGCAGAGCCTGCAGCTCTCTTACCTCAATATTTTTTCTTATTTTGAGGAAGCACAGCCTACCTTCTTGGATCATCCCTTTTCATTCAGGGATAGAAGAGAGAAAAACAGAAAAGAAAACGGGCAAAAGAAAAGTGAGGTGAAGTTGTATTTCTTACATGAATCTTTCATCCTCTACTTCCTTTCTCTCCCTTTAGTACTGATGATGATTTTTTTCTACCTAATTAAACCATGCTTTTTTTTTCGATCTAAGTGAACCTCCATAAATATTCCTTGGTAAATATTCTGAGGATGGTCACATTCGAGCTTAATGACCAATGTATTCATATCTCAGAATTTAGAAACATTTAAGGAAGTTATGGCTAATTTTATTCCATCAAACTTTATGTGCTCTCTCTTTAAGACATCTTTGTTCCTGAAAACCTAAATGGAATTTCATATTTCAAAGCCCTAAAGATTAAAAAATATATATATATAATTCCTTGCAAGGTAGTACTGGTAAATGCATAATTATTCCAACTCCCCACAGAAGTAAGCATCATCACATTTCTCATGAAAAACTCCCGCAAGAGGCACTGGCACCGTTTACATCTAAACCCCCAGCACTCCATGACTTCATCGAGCTGCAATCCTCAAGCTCAGCAGTTTAGAGGAAATCAGCAGCTTTGCCCAGGCTTATTTATTTATTTATTTTCTTTTGCTGAGCAATTGGGTGCCCCAAAATAAAACACTATTACATCGAATTGCAGACAAACAAAAATCTGCATACATTTGCTGTCTTCAAGGGCCTTTCTGTACCTGATCAACACGCAGAGCACTGAGGCAGCAAAATGTTTCCTGCCATTAGGCGTGTGAAGGGGAGGCTTGTCCAGGAAGTCCTGACAGCAGTGTCAGTTCTGCCAAGGGAAAGAGGGCAAAGTTCAAAAGGAGTTGAATATTTTCTAATCGATGACAGAGAGATCTGACACATCCCTCTGACCTTTTCAAAGGAAGGCACGATGCACTAACTGCATTAATCAGTGTGTGGAAAAACTCCTTCTGGATTGTCAAGTGTGTTCCTGTGGGCTGCGGGAAAGCTGTAAACATGAGGTACAGCAATCTGTCAGAAAGAGCCAAGGTTTTGGACCTTTCTCTCTAAGTACGTATGAAATATAAAACAGCTTAGCTAGGTATGTTGGGCTAGTCCTTCTTGTTGATAAAAAAGATGAACATTTGTCTAATAGTGCTTGGGCTTTGAAATGCCAGTTTTCTTAGGATATTGGGCATGGTTAAAAGAAAACAGTTTGGGTAGTAGTGTAAATGATTATCATAAAAAATCATTATCATCTCCAACATAAACAGCACTTGTTGAACACTAAACAAACTATTTTATTGAATCCTTGTAGTCACCATTGGAGGGAAGAGCAGCACGTATCACCAATGAATAGATAGCAACAATGGACAATTGGAGGAGTCAAGTACCTTGGTCCCAGAACACAAAGGTACCAAGTGAAAGAGTCAGGATTTGTACCAGGGCAGCATGACTGTGAGAGCTACTGGACTTTACCCCGCTGTGGTGCCCTTCTTAACTGGCTGCTATTTCAAGTGCTGCTTAGCTTTGCTCTGCCTCTATTTCTTTGTCTATAAAAGGGGAGAAATAATTTTGTATTGTTGGCATTGTGAGAATTACCTACCTTCTTCCCCTGCTACCCTTATTTAACCTTCACCTTTGGGCCCTGTATCCTTAAAAAAGGTTAGAGGCAGTTAAATCAGGTCGAGGTCCAATATCACTGGCTCATTAACCAAGAATCTAACTATTAGTCTTCACCACCCTCCATAGCACCAATGACGGGTAAGACTCCCAAGCTGGGACAACCTAAGACAGGATATGGAGAGGCTGCACAGTGGATTACATTCATAGTACCCAAAGATGGGTAAGATCACTCTGCGTTCAGTCAACCTAAGACAGGGACCAAACCATTGATGTTTGTATCCCCATGACGGGTAAG
>CAUYPK010043979.1:0-18638 GCA_963574355.1 Loris lydekkerianus
AAAACTTTTTCCCCTTCTGTAATAACCTCTTGAATATCTGGCCATTTCTTATGGATTTTTAAAACATCATTAAGATTCCAGTAAGAGAAGGCTTGAACTGGAATTTTCTCAGGGCCAAATGATTTATAATAATCCTTAAAACAATCTCCTACTCTAGCCCACCGTCTCTCATCAATAGTTCCTTCAAGGGAGAACCATGGGCACACATCACCAACAAATTCAAAAAATCTCTTAAGATCCTTTTTTTTAACCCGAATTCCTCGTGTCTTGAGGGACTCTTTAAGACCCTGTAAGAATAAATCATGTTTATTCAATGCTTGTCCCATGATTGCGTTGCCTCACTTACCAAATCGGATCTGACTCACAGATGGGTAACTCCATGGAGATCACAATGCAGATCTGTATCACTTCTTCATTAAAGTGGTGATCATGGTGCGGATCTGTCTCGCTCTTCCCTTCAAGCGGCGATCCAAAGTGCTGGCTAGCCTTTCTGAAGCAATGCTCCCTCGGACTCCAAACCCCAATGGCCCCACGTCTGGGCGCCAGTTGCCCTGGCCCGCAGGACTAGTTCAGCAGGGACCTAGGATATGGATCTGAAAGAGTGAAGGAACAAGAGACATGAAAAACCGGGAGCAAGACAGGATTCTGATCAAACTTCCAAAACTTTATTTTTCAACAGCCATATAAATACAAGCAGAGGGGAATAGGTCTGGGGGTGAGTTTAGGGTGGGGGTTTTCTGATAACAGGTGTGATGTTTTTAGTGTCTGGAACCAAGTTCCTGGAGCCAAGGGTAACAATGCCCTACTCGCCCTTAAATGCTTTCCAGCTGTGACTATTCCTGTTAAACCAGATATGAATATTCCTGATAAGCTTACTCTTAGGTTTTCGGCTCCTGGCAGTACCCTACCATTGAGCTATAGGCGCCAAGCCTTGCCTTAGTTTTTCTTTTTTTCTTTTTTTTCTTTTTTTAGAGACAGTCTCATTTTGTCACCCTTTGTAGGGCGCTATGATGTCACAGCTCACAGCAACCTCCAGCTCTTGGGCTTAGGCGATTCTCTTGCCCCAGCCTCCCAAGTAGCTGGAACTACAGGCGCCTGCCACAATGCCCAGCTATTTTTGTTGTTGTTGTTGCAGTTGTCATTATTGTTTTGCTAGCCCAGGCCAGCCTTCCAGCCCCCGTGTATGTGGCTGGTACCCTACCATTGAGCTATAAGCGCCAAGCCTTGCCTTAGTTTTTCTTTTTTTTTTTTTTTTTTCTTTTTTTAGAGACAGTCTCATTTTGTCACCCTCAGTATAGTGCTATGATGTCACAGCTCACAGCAATCTCCAGCTCTTGGGCTTAGGCGATTCTCTTGCCTCAGCCTCCCAAGTAGCTAGGACTACAGGCGCCTGCCACAACACTCGGCTGTTTTTTGTTGCAGTTTGGCTGGGGCTGGGTTTGAACCCGCCATCCCCGGTATATGGGGCTGGTGCTCTACTCACTGAGCCACAGGCACTGCCCTGGCCTCAGTTTTTCTCTGCTTAGTAGAGACGGAGTCTTACTTTGGCTCAGGCTGGTCTTGAACTTGTGAGCTCAAGTAATCCACCTAACTCGGCCCCCAGATGGCTTGGATTACAGGCATGAGGGTTGGTGTCTGGCCTAACTCTGGATCTTTTTTTTTTTTTTTTTTTTTAATGAGACAGAATCTCATTTTCTTGTCTCTGGTAGAGTGCTGTGCTGTCATAGCTCACAGCAACCTCAAATTCTTGGGCTCAAGAGATTCTCTTGGCTCAGCTGTTGCAGGAAGATGATGCCCAACAGAGAGAAAGAGCACCCAAACACCACATTTATAAGAGGAAGGGCTTTATTCACCAGTCAGGAGCTTAAGGCATAGAAGAATTCCAAATGGCTGCGCTCTCCGACTGGCTTGGTCTTTCCCTTTTTATCGACAGTCAAAAAATTCTACCCCATAGACACCCTTCTCATTGACCAGTTTTAATCAAGCAGGAGATGCTATTCCTAGCCCCTACAGAACTACTTCACAGAACTTGGAAATGTCCAAGTTCCAGGAGGTTAAGTCTACAAATTTCCAAGAGCTGAGTCACCATGGAGAGGACCCTGCAGGTATATCCTTGTGGTCTCCTTGAGAAGACCTGTTCTCCTAGACCTCAATCTTCTTGGGTATTCTCTCTCACAGCCTCCCAAGTAGCTAGGACTACAGGTGCCCACCACAATGCCTGGCTATTTTTAGAGATGTGTTCTCGCTCTAGCTCAGGCTGGTCTTGAACTCAAGAGCTCCAGCAGTCCACACACCTCAATCTTCCTAAGTGCTGGAATTACAGGTGTGAACGAGAGTTCTGCCCAGCAGGCATGGTGGCTCACACCTATATTCCTAGCACTCTGGGAGGCCAAGGCTGGGGGATTGCTTGCCCGTTACCCTTTCATCTGATTTCCTCTCCTCTCTCCAGTGTGTTTGAGGGATTATGAGTAATGTTCTCCTACTACTAAATTGTGTTAGTAGTCCCTGGTGACCAGGCAGGCACTGCCCCACGAGATTTATTTGGGGCACTCTTATCCTCTCTTAGGTCAGCAGAGACCTAGGCTCTTCCCTACATCCTCAAAGCACAACCAACTCCAGGCTCTAGATTTTTCTTTTTTTTTTTTTTTTGAGACAGAGTCTCACTGTATCCCCCTAGGTAGAGTACTGTAACGTCACAGCTCACAGCAACCTCCATTTCCTGGGCTTAGGTGTTTCTTTTGCCTCAGCCTCCAGAATAGCTATAACTATAGGCACCCGCCATAAGGCCTGGCTCTTTTTTGTTGTTGTTGCAGTTTGGCCTGGCTGTTTGGAACCCACCATCCTCAGTATATGGGGCCATGCCCTACCCACTGAGACACAGGCACTGCCTCAGGCTCTAGATTTCTACACAGACTTGGAGGAAGAAAGGAAAATTACAATGTGAAAAGAAAACACTGTTTTTTTTTTTTTTATTGTTGGGGATTCATTGAGGGTACAATAAGCCAGGTTACACTAATTGCATTTGGTAGGTAAAATCCCTCTTGAAAACACTTTTGAAAGGCGCAAACTTAATGCTCTTGTAGTCCAGGGGTTTCACCCATCCCCAGGGGACATGGATCTGCCCTCAGTCCGGCTTGGCCCCAAACTGACATCTTTTCTTAATTCCTTCAGAAGTGCTTGATGGAATGTCTCATCTAGTCCAGAGTCAAACTTCACTGACTAACAGGGAAAATAATTTAAAAAGATAATTCATGAGTGGGGCTGTAGCTCAGTGGGTAGGGCGCCAGCCACATACACCAGGGCTGGCAAGTTAGAACCCTGCCTGGGCCTGCTAAAACAACAATGACAACTGCAAGGAAAAAAAACATAGCCAGGCATTGTGGCGGGTGCCTGTAGTCCCAGCTACTTGGGAAGCTGAGGCAAGAGAATAACTTAAGCCCAATAGTCTGAGGTTGCTGTGAGCTGTGATGCTATGGCACTCTACGCAGGGTGACAGCTTGAGACTGTCTCTGTTGTGGACTGAGTGAAATGACCACCAGACAAATATAAGTGTTAAAATCCCAATTAAGGAGCCTTTACAGCCAGTTGGCTGCCCTCTTCAGTGAAAACAGCCGAGAACAGCCTAGAATCAGAGTTTTTATAGGCTAGAAGAAGGCAAACAAGCCGGCAGCCAGTTATTGTGACTGACCTCCTTTACAGAAGATCTAGCTATTAGCAGAAAGGTAAACCATTCTCACAGCACTAGCTCATTAAGTCCTTATCTCGCTCCGCACCAGTTTGGGGGTGATGGTGCCAGGTGCCATCTCAGAGCAGTAGTATTCTTTTTTTTTTTTTTTTTTTTTTTGCAGTTTTTGGCTGGGGCTAGGTTTGAACCTGCCACCTCCAGTATATGGGGTCGGTGCCCTAGTCCTTGAGCTGAAGAGCAATAGTATTCTTTATCTCATTCTCTTTTCTCCATACCTCTCTCCTGCCCCATTCCTGGTCTTCAGGGGGTTGGTATAAGGCTGTGGCAGCTGCCGGCCATCTTATTTAGCAGTTAGCTGTTGAGTAAGATAACCATATAGTAAACAGGATAAGCAAACATGTTCCAGATTCCCTCAAGACATCTTATCTTCGGGAAGGGGCCTCTATGGCCTTTGTGTCTGTCATGGCTACTTGGTCAGTCGAAAACTTTTTTATTTATTTATTTATTTTTTAGAGATAGAGTCTCACTTTGTTGTCCTTGATAGAGTGCAGTGGCGTCATAGCTCACAGCAACCTCCAGCTCTTGGGCTTAGGCGATTCTCTTGCTTCACTCTCCTGAGTACCTGGGACTATAGGCTCCTGCCACAACACCCAGCTATTTTTTTTGTTGTTGTTTTTGCAGTTTGGCTGGGGCCAGGTTCAAACCTGCCACCCTTGGTGTAGGGGCCGGTGCCCTACTCACTGAGCCACAGGCGCCACCCCAGAAAACATTTTTAACAAGCAAACATTTTAACAAGCATGGAGTCAGCCTGCGTGCCCTGTAACAAGAACTGTGTTCAGGAGAGGGGAAGGGGTGTCTCACATTTCTTTCTCTCCATCTCATCTCAAAAAAAAAAAAAAAAAAAAAAATTACCCCTGGACTGTAAACATCTGCCCTTTATTTTGTTGTTGTTGTGGTTGTTTTGTCGAGATAAGAGTTCTACCCTATGCCCTAAGCAGAGTGCAGTGGCGTCGTAGCTCACTGCAACCTCAGACTCCGGCTGTGGGCATCCTGCTGCCTCAGCCTCCGAAGCCGCTGGGATTACAGCGCTCGCTGTGGTGCCCGGCTGGGTTTTTCCATTTTTTTCATGAGTTGGGGGTCTCACTCTCACTCAGACAAACCTCAAACTCCTGAGCTCAAGCAATCCTCCTGCCTCAGCATCCCACAGTGCTGGGATTACAGGCATGAGCCACGGCGCCCAGTCGCCCTTTATTTTTAAAAGTGAAAGAGAACATTGTTGATTTCACCGTCTAGATTGTAAGCTTTTTGAAAGCAGGGACTCAGTTTTTCTATTTTTTTTCCCTATCCTACCAGAATATCTTAAGTATAGTAGGCACTCCAAAAGTATTTCATAAATTTAATACATACCAAGAACAAAATGGGGTAGTACCCATCTTTTTCTATATTGTATAGTGGCAATATCCTAAAATGGTATAATAATATTGGTCGTAGAACTGTTCTCAACTTCATATAATTTTAGCTTCTTTCAAAATAAATGGTTTGAAAAGTGAAAAAAAACATTATAATAATAATTCAGGGCCAGGTGCGGTGGCTCACACCTGTAATCCTAGCACTCTGTAGCAAGAACTAAAGCAGACAAAAGACCCCAGTCACCAGTTGGAAGAGGCAGTGGCTTTATTCATAGGCTGAGACTCAGCAGACTAGTGCCCTACAAACCAAGCCCACTGACTCAATCTCTGGTCTTCCTTTTATACATTTAGGCCTTAGGTGCACGTTAAAGTCTTGTGATTCAGGGAAAGGTCAGGTTGGCCTGCGCCCTTGGTACAGGGCTACCTGTCCTCAAAGAGGACTGAAGGTTAGAGAAGTTACAAGGTTACTACATAGTAAAGCATTGTGCCCTAAGGGGAGACGCACCATACCCGCACAACACACAATGACCCCCTCCCCTCTCCTCTCTTACAGAAGAACGTAAAAAGCAAGAAGAAGGGTGAGATGATGGGGCAAGGATTGGGAAAACAGGATGCGGCCGCCTCAGCGGCACCACTGGCACCACTTAGCCCTACTGACCCTATAGTTCTTGTTCTTAAAATATTTTTGCTAAACTAGTTGACCAGTAACTGCCAGTAACCGCAAGTGCCATAAAACTGCTTCTGTATATACTGGATTGTGAAATCCAGTAGCTTGTTTTGCTTGCTCGCTGATAGCTATTTTTAGCTCCATAACTAACTCTGTCCTTAGGCTGGACAGGGACAGGGCTGCCCCTTCTAATTTTCCACCAGGTAAACACTGTGCTGAATGGGGATGTGAGACTTTAGCTTCACAGAAAAACAGTGACCCCTAGCCTGTCCCTGACTCGAAGATGAAGAACATACAAGGCAGGAACCTGTAACCCAATGACAGTAAGTCCTCAAATGGCATGAAGATGTGCAGAGATAGGCAGGGAGGTTGACATGTGGGTTTAGATTATGCAACTTTTTTTTGTTTTAGAGACAGAGTTATTTTGTTGCCCTCGGTAGAGTCCCATGGCATCACAGCTCAAAGCAACCTCCCACTCTTGGGCTTAGGCGATTCTCTTGCCTCAGCCTCCCAAGTAGCTGGGACTACAGGCCCACCACAATACCTGGTTATTTTATTTTATTTTATTTTTTTGATAAGTAAGCACACACCTAATTTTATTCCCTTTGTTCAACAGTCTGAGGCAGAAGGCGCACAGAAGTCAGGGTGGCCCCCAAGAACCATCAAGGAGGGGTCTTGAGGGGTCTTTAGTTAATGAGCCTGGGTGAGAGACCCCTGGCCCCTTCCTCTGGCTATTTTTTTGTTGCATTTTGGCCGGGGCCCAGTTCAAACCCTACTCACTGAGCCAACAGGTGCTGCCCTAGATTACGCAATTCTTGGGGACAGGACCCTGGAACACTGTTTATTATCCAGCGGTTCGCACCAAAAAGAGAACTAAATCCTATTGGGCTGAATGGGCTTCTGTATCCTGAACTCCAACCAGTTAGCCTTTCACACCCATAGGCCACTCACCCACAGGGGTAGTCAGCACTCCCGTTCCCATTATTGTCTTTCCTCAGAAAGGACTCACAGAACACCCAGTCCTAAATATGCTGAGTGTGGTTTCCAAAGTTGGTTGCTGGCTGGCCATTCTTAAATAAAAAGACTCCTAATGGCCTTTTCAGTTTGTCTGGTGGTCATATCTCATGCACCATAACAATAGGTCCAGGACATATCCTGGAAGGGCAAATAGATAACAGAGACATCTGCTGCAGTGGAGGTGGTAAATAGTGGCTTTCACACGTGTCACAAACTGTCTGGCTAATGCCTGCACAGAGCTACTAGGACAGAATCTAGCTCTGCTTTACTCCCTTGCCTCAGTTTGAGACCAGCCTGAACAAGAGTGAGACCCCCACCCAATCTTAAAACAAACAAAAAAACAAACCAAAAAAAAAAACCCATCTTTGGGTGGCAGGCATCTTTAGTCGCAGCTACTTGGGAGGCTGAGGCAAGAGAATCACTTGAGCCCAAGAGTTTGGGGTTGCTATGAGCTATGACTTCATGAGACTCTACCAAGGGCAATAAGTGAGACTCTGTGTCAAAAAGAAATAAAATAAAAATAAAAAGATAATTCATTGAAAATGCAGATCACACCATCATAATCTCACATGTAAGTAATTTTGTCTACAATGAAGACAGAATGTTACATTCATTTATTTTAAAAGTTTAGCTTCTTGTTTATTTTTTTGAGACAAGAGTCTCAGGCTGTGGCCCTGGGTAGAGTGCTGTGGTGTTACAGCTCACAGGAACCTAAAATTCTTGGGCTTAAGCGATTCTCTTGCCTCAGCCTCCCAAGTAGCTGGGAGTACAGGCACCCGCCACAATGCCCGGCTATTTTTATTGTTGTTGTTCTTGTTGTGTTTTAGCTGGCCTGGGCCGGGTTCAAACCCGTCAGCCTCAGGGCAGGTGGCCAGCACCCTACCCACTGAGGTAGACGGTAGACGTGCTGTCAGCTTCTTGTTTCCCCAAACTTTTTTTTTTTTTTGAGACATGGACTCATTTTGTCACCTTGTAGAGTGCTGTGGTGTCATAGCTCACAGCAACCTCCAACTCTTGGGCTCAAGAAACTCTCTTGCCTCAGCCTCCCAAGTAGTTGGGACTACAGGCGCCTGCCACAATGCCTGGCTATTTTTAAGAGATGGGGTCTCGCTCTTGCTCAGGCTGGTCTCCAACTTGTGAGCTCAGGCAATCCAACCACCTCAGCTTCCGAGAGTGCTAGGATTACAGGCGTGAGCCACTATACCTGAATATAATTTTTTCATTTTGTGGAAAATTGTGTGTGCCAAAAGTCTCATTGAAATGTTTTCTCAAAAGAAAACAGCTATTTTCCTTCAGTAATAAAAATGCAAAATGCTAAACAACAGTAAAATAAGTTTCACCCTGCTTCTAGACATAAAGCTTCCAATATTTTTGATGTCTTTTATTACAGCCACATTTTATATGAAATATAGCCCCAGGTAATTGCTCTTTAATAGGGAAAAAAAATCTTCCATAACCCTCTCAGACATAAATATGTTCACTCAACCATTTCATATATATATATATTTTTTTTTTTTTTTGGCCGGGGCTGGGCTTAAACCTGCCACCTCCGGCATATGAGGCCAGCGCCCTACTCCTTTGAGCCACAGGTGCCACCCATTTTTTTTTTTTTGTCAACCCCTGTGCACATGCCAGTGCCCTAACCACTGAGCTACAGGCACCGAGCCACAATATCCTCCTCTTTCTAATACTTATCTTACTAAATGAACACTGTGTGGAAAAAAACCTTGTTAGGAAATTATATAAGAAGGAAGAACTGGCTTGGTGCCTATAGCCCAAGCAGCTAAAGTGCCAGCCACATACACCAGTGCTGGTGGGTTAGAATCCAGCTTGGGCCTGCCAAACAACAATGACAACTACAACCCAAAAATATTCGGGCATTGTAGCCCAGCTACTTGGGAGGCTGACGCAAGAGAATCACTTAAGCCCAGGAGTTGGAGGTTGCTGTGTGCTGTGATGCCATGGCACTCTACCCAGGGCAACAGCTTGAGGCTCTGTCTCAGAAAAAAAAAAAAAGAAGAAGGAAGAACTGGCAGAAGAAGCAGAAGAAGAATCTTCAGAGAAGAAAAAGAAGGAATTAAATTAGCCTCAGGCAATGTGGTTTTGCCTAGACCTTGGTGGTTAGCAACCATTTACTGAACATCTAATCTGGGCCCAGCTCCATGGTAGAGCTGTTTGGATATATTCCTGACTACCCATTAGATGTCACAGACAGGTACTTTCACAGGTCTTACATTATTAACAATGTAACTGTCCTGTAAGGTTGACAGAAGTATCTCCACTTTAAACAGAGAAGACAATTGTTTGGCAATGCCACACAGCTAATAAGCAGCAAAGTCAAGATTGGAATTTTTTTCTTTTTTCTTAAGTTTTTTTTGAGGGGGTAATGGAGGATTAACACCTAGAACCCAGCCACTCCTCCCCAGGATTAGACTTTTAAGTCATCTGATTTCACAGTTACTTACCTTCTCTTTTTTTTTTTTTTTTTTTTTTGAGACAGAGTCTTTGGCGGCGCCCGTGGCTCAGTGGTCAGCGTGCCGGCCCCATATACTGAGGGTGGCAGGTTCAAAACTGGCCTGGGTCAAACTGCAACAAAAGAAATAGCCGGCCATTGTGGCGGGTGCCTGTAGTCCCAGCTATTCGGGAGGCTGAGGCAAGGGAATCACCTAAGCCCAGGAGTTGGAGGTTGCTGTGAGCTGTGTGACGCCACAGTACTCTTCCAAGGGCGATAAAGTGAAACTCTGCCTCTACAAAAAGAAAAAAAAAAAGAGACAGAGTCTCAAGTTGTCACCCTGGGTAGAGTGCTGTGGTGTCATGGCTCACAGCAACCTCCAACTCTTGGGTTTAAGCGATTCTCTTGCCTCAGCCTCCCAAGTAGCTGGGACTATAGGCGCCTGCCACAACACCTGGCTATTTTTCATTACAGTTGTCATTGTTGTTTAGCTGGCCAGGCCAGGTTCGAACCCACCAGCTGTGGTGATTGTGGCCAGTGCCCTACCCACTGAGCTACAGGCGCCTCCATGGTTAATTTCTTTCTATTAATGATATGCTGAAGCCAATCCCCTGCTTATGAGAGCCAATTGTGACATATCTTCCCAACTCTGTTCAGTGATGTGACATTGGTAGCTATAGAATTGGTCGTGGCAGTGGAGCATTCAAACTACAGAAATAGGCCAATGATACAAATATCAGCTTACAAACAAAGTAGTGTACCAGTTGTGAAAACTTATTAGCACACAACTACAATTATTTCTGGTAACACAAAGAAATGATAAATCATGTTCCCTGAATAGAATTTATGATTTATCTTTGTAGGTATAACAATATTATATAAACTCTATTGGTGGTGATTATGTATAAGTTCATTGATAGAGTAATATAAGTTCATAGCTAAATGTAGGAGATAAATCTATGGAATTTGATCTATTCTATAATACTGATTCAACTGATGACTAAAATTGAGAAACCAATGGTCAAAATAAGAACTTATTTTTACTATGATTTGCTATTAAATAACAAATCTGACCTCAGTTCATTTGTTCATCGATGCATTCTTTAATTCATTTAAGCATTCACTTTTTTTTTTTTTTTTTGAGACAGAGTCTTAACCATGTTATCATTGTTCACAGCAACCTCAAACTCCTGGGCTCAAGTGATTCTCTTGCCTCAGCCTCCCAAGTAGCTGGGACCACAGATCTCTGTCACAATGCCTGGCTATCTTTTAGAGACAGGGTCTTGCTCTGGCTCAGGCTAGTCTTGAACTTGTGAGCTCAGACAATCCACCCACCCCAGCCTCCCAGAGTGCTAGGATTATAGGCATGAGCCACCACGCATGGCCTAAGCGTTCACTTTTAAGAAATATTTAGGCTCAGCACTTGTAGCTCAAGTGGCCATCTAAGGCAACAGCTACATACACTAGAGCTGGCGGTTGAATCCAGCCCAGGCCTACCAAACAATGACAACCTCAACCAAAAAATAGCCAGGTGTTGTGTCAGGTATCTCTAGTCTTAGCTACTTGGGAGGCAGGGGCAAGAGAATCGCTTAAGCTCAGGATTTGGAGATTGCTGTGAGCTGTGATGCCACAGCTCTCTACCCAGGAGACAGCTTCTGTCTCAAAAAAAAAGAAAGAAAGAAATACTTATATGGGGCAGCGCCTGTGGTTCTCATATACCGAGGGTAGCAGGTTCAAACCTGGCCCCAACCAAACTGCAACAAAAAAAAAATAGCTGGTGTTGTGGCGGGCACCCATAGTCCCAGCTACTCAGGAAGCTGAGGCAAGAGAATCACTTGAGGTTGCTGTGAACTGTGATGTCATAGGACTCTACCGAGGGCAACATAGTGAGACTCTGTCTCAAAAAAAAAAAAAAAAAAAGAAACTCTGAGGCAAAAGGATCACTTGAGCTCGAGTTAGAGGTTGCTGTGAGCTATGACACTAAGGCACTCTACCCAGAGCAACAGTTTGAGACTCTTTCCCCCCCCAAAAAAGAATATATATATTTATGTATATACATACAGTAATGTCTTATACATCTAAATGAAAGTATATTGAAATAGTATTATGCCTTTTTATTTTTATTTTATTTTATTTTTTTTTGAGATAGAGCCTCAAGCTGTCACCCTGGGTAGAGTGCTGTGGCATCACAGCTCACAGCAACCTCCAACTCCTGGGCTTAAGCGATTCTCTTGCCTCTGCCTCACAAGTAGCTGGGACTACGAGTGCCCTCCACAACTCCCAGCTATTTTTTGGTTGTAGCCATCATTGTTGTTTGGTGGGCCTGGGCTGGATTCGAACCTGCCAGTTCAGGTGTATGTGGCTGGCACCTTAGCCGCTTGAGCCACAGGCACCGAGCCATGTACCTTTTTATTTTTATTTATTTATTTTTTTGAGATAGAGTCTCAAGCTGTTGTCCTGGGTAGAGTGCTATGGTGTCATAGCTCACAGCAACCTCCACCTGCTGGGCTTAAGTGATTTTCTTGCCTCAGCCTCCCAAGTAGCTGGAACTACAAGTGCCTGCCACAACACCTGGCTATTTTTTGGTTGTAGTCATCATTGTTGTTTGGCAGGCCCAGGCTGGATTTGAACCCGCCAGCTCCAGCAGCTGGCACCCTAGCTGCTGAGCTACAGGCACCGAGCCTATTTTGCCTTTTTTAAAACACTGATTATGTCTTGGAGATGGGTCCATGTTATATATAAGCTCCTTAAAAGAAGTGATTTAGTGGAATCTTAAGGATTATAAATGCTTACTACAGGTGATGTAACCCAAAGGATATATGGGGAAAGGTACTATCATTTCTCTAAGAGGACCTCATGCCTGCTTAATTCACTGGTCTATATGATGAATTAAATATCTCTAATGATACAGTGGGAACTTTGTTCTAATAGTCTTTAATTAAAATGATTTTTATTGACTGGGCATGGTAGCTCATGCTTACAAGGCTAGCACTCTGGGATTCTGAGGCTGGTGGATTGTTTGAGCTCAGGAGTTCAAGACCAGTATGAGCAAGACTCCATATCTCTCTCTCTCTTTTTTTTTTTTTTTTTTTTGAGACAGAGACTCACTGTGTCACCCTTGGTTGAGTACCATGGCAACATAGCTCACAGTAACCTCAAACTCTTGGACTTAAGTGATTCTCTTGCCTCAGCTTCCCAAGTAGCTGTGACTACAGGCACCTGCCACAATGCCCAGCTATTTTCTGTCGCAGCTGTCATTGTTTAGCTGGCCTAGCTAGGTTCGAACCCGTCAGCCTTGGTGCGGTGGCTGGCGCCATAACTACTGTGCTATGAGCACCAAGACCCCATCTCTTAAAAATAGCCAGACGTGGCTTAACACCTCTAGCTTAGTGAGTAGGGCACTGGCCACATACACCGAGGATGGAGGGATCGAGCCTGACCTGAACCTACTAAACAACAATGAACTGCAACCAAAAATAGCCAGACTGGTGGGTGCCTATAGTGCCAAAAATATCCAGATCTGTGGTGGGTGCCTACAGCTACTTGAAAGGCTGAGGCAAGAGAATTGCTTAGGCCCAAGAGTTTGAGGTTGCTATGAGCTGTGATGCTACAGCAGTCTACCAAAGGCTATGTATTGACACTTTGTCTCAAAAAAAAAAAAAAAAAAATTATATATATAGCCAGACATGGCAGTGCCCTCAGTGGGCAGGGTGCTGACCACATACACCAAAGCTGGTGGGTTAGAACCCGGCCTAGGCCAGCGAGAATAACAATGACAACTGGAAAAAAAAAAAATAGCTGGGTGTTGTGGTGAGTGCCTGTGGTTTCAGCTACCTGGGAGGCTGAGGCAGGAGAATCGCTTAAGCGCAAGAGTTTGAGGTTGATGTGAGCTGTGATACCATAGCACTCTACCCACAGCAACAGTGTGGGACTCTGTCTCAAAAAAAAAAAAAAGAAAGAAAGAAAAGAAATAGCCAGATGTTGGCTTGGCACCCATAGCACAATGGTTATGGTGCCAACCACATAGACAGAGGCTGGTGGGTTTGACACTGCAACGAAAAACAGGGTATTATGGTGGGTGCCTGTAGTCCCAGCTACTTGGGAGGCTGAGGCAAGAGAATCGCTTAAGCCCAAGAGTTTGAGGTTACTATGAGCTATGACGCCATAGCACTCTACCAAGGGCAACATAGTAAGACTCTCTCAAAAAAAAAAAAAAAAAAAAAAGAAAGACAAAAACAGCCAGACGTTGTGGGAGGTGCCTATAGTCCCAGCTATTCAGGAGGATGAGGCAAGAGGACTGCTTAAGCTGAAGAGTTTGAGGTTGCCGTGAGCTGTAATGCCACAGCACTCTACCAAGGGCGACAAAATAAGACTCTGTCTAAAAGTAAAAAAATATTTTTTTTATTATTAATATCATCATTTTTTGTAGAGACTACTGACATCAAGCAATCTTTCCATCTTACCCTCCCAAAATGCTGGAATTTTAATCATAAACCATCATGCTCAGCCTTATGTCTATTTATTAATTTCTTCCTTGATCTCTTCATGATATAGGTCCCAGATCCTTGGAAGGCTGAGGCAAAGGCTAAGGTTTGAACCCAGGGTTTGAGGTTGCTGTCACCATAGTACTCTAGCCTGGGCAACAGAGTGAAATTCTGTCTCAAAAAAAAAGTACTGAGGTAGATAAATTCTTCTTTCAGTGACAAAGCTTATGTCTCGTTACTGGGTACTCACTTTAGTAACTTAGTCATATCTGGACTCAAATTCCACCAAAGGAAACAAACATTAGGAAAATGTGAATCATAAGATATTTGATTTGAAATTACTTTGGCAATCACAACACAGTATAAAAATATATACTTTCTAGGCTCGGCACCTGTTGCTCAGTGGTTAGGGTGCAAGCCACATGCACTGGTGCTGGTGGGGGTTTGAAACCAGCCTGGGCCTGTTAAACAAACAAACAAAAAATGTACCTGGGTGGGGTGGCGCCTATGGCTCAAAGAAGTAGGGCACCAGTCCCATATGCCAGAGGTGGCGGGTTCAAACCCAGCCCTGGCCAAAAACCGCAAAAAAAAAAAAAAAATAGCTGTTGTGGTGGGCACTTGTAGTCCCAGCTACTAGGGAGGTTGAGGTAAGAGAATCACTTGAGCCCAAGAGTTGGAGGTTGCTGCGAACTGTGACACCATAGCACTCTTCCAAGGGTGACACAGTGAGACTTCTGTCTCAAATGTATATATATTTTTTTCTCTAGTTTTATTTGCATAGTGAAAATCTACTATGAAACATCAAAATTCTCTTTTCATATTTTTTTGGAGAGTCTAACAGAGTCTAACTTTGTTGCCCTTGGTAGAGCTCTGTGGCATCACAGCTCACAGCAACCTCCAGCTCTTGGGCTTAGGCAATTCTCTTGCCTCAACCCCCCAAGTAACTGGGACTACAGGCACCCACCACAGGGTTTTTTTGTTGCAGTTTGGCCGGGGCTGGGTTTGACCCTGTCTCTTAAAAAATAAAAATAGGCGGCCCAGCAACAAAAAAATAGCTGGGGCTCAGTGCCTGTGGTTCAAGCAGCTGAAGCGCCAGTCACATACACCTGAGCTGGCGGGTTTGAATCCAGCCCCCGCCCACCAAACAATAATGACGGCTGCAATCAAAAAATAGCCGGGTGTTGTGGCAGGCGCCTGTAGTCCCAGCTACTTGGGAGGCGGAGGCAGGAGAATTGCTTGAGCCCAGGAATTGGAGGTTGCTGTGAGCTGTGATGCCATAGCACTCTACCAAGGGCAAGAGCTTGAGGTTCTGTCTCAAAAAAAAAAAAAAAAATAGCCAGGCATTGTGGTGGGGCACCTATAGTCCCAGCTACTTGGGAGGCTGAGGCAAGAGAATCACCTAAGCTGAGGAGCTGGAGGTTGCTGTGAGCTGTGTGACGCCACGGCACTATACCGAGGGCAATAAAATGAGACTGTCTCCACAAAATAAATAAATAAATAAATAAATAAAAATAAAAATAAAAATAAAAAAATAGCCAGGCATTGAGGCTGGTGCCTGTAGTCTCAGCTACTACAGAGGCTGAGGTAAGAGAATCACTTGAGCTCAAGAGTTTGATATTGCTGTGAGCTGTGACACCATAGCACTCTACATGGATGACAAAGTGAGACTCTGTCTCAATAAATAAATAAATAAATAAATAAAAATTTGTACCTCATATTAATTTGAAAAAATTTTTAAAGTTTCCTTGTGTTGCAATTGATTCTTATTAACCAGGTTGGCTACTGATTTTCAGATTTATTCCTCAATCCATTATTTATTCCTATTGTTGTTTATGTTGTTACAATTTATTTGAAAAAATCAAGACAGTAAAGAATATTATTTATCCCTAACTAGAGTAAAAGGCAAATTTTCACGAGAAAAGTGTAGAATTTACGTAATTCTCTAATTTTGCTTTTAGTAGTGTAGTCATATTAGGAGATTAAATAAACGTACCTTAAATAGTCATGACAAATTGTATCCACGGTATTGCAGAAAAAAACCTAAGTAAAACAAGGAAGAGAGAACAAAATTAAACTTTTTACATTAACAGTTGCACACTAATTCATGGGGAAAGGGACTGACCCCACCAAAGGGGTTTTGTACACTTGTTTAAGCAGGACAACCGGACATGAGAAAACAATTTCACTCTAATTTCACTATTTATTCACTGTACAGCATCTAGTAGGAAAGCTGTAAGGACTTCAGTACCAACTACTTTGAGAAGGTGATCCTGAGAAGGATCTCCAGGCATGGCACGTGTCTCCACCCCTAACCCAGCTGGGCTCCCACCTACCTAATCCAGCTCTGTACCTTGTGGGCAAGGAGAGAGGTGGTGGTTAGTAAAGGAGAAAGCCAAGCAGAAAGAATGAAAAAGGAAGAGTGGGTATAAGGAAACAAAGCTGTAAGGAATATTAGGAATTATAAGGAGGGGCAAAAGGCAGGAGTCTTCAAAAGAACTAGAAAGAAGGAGTCACAGTGAAAAGGTAAAACTGAGTCACAATAAGGAAATAGGATTGAAAAAAAGAGGAGAAAGAAATGGAGTACAAAGGATATTTGCCACTGTTTAGACTACAGAAGCATGTGATGGCTCAGAGGTTGTACCTTCACTCAATTAGTAAAGTTTTTGTAATACTAGTGAAAAGCTGAGAAGAGGTTATTAACGTTTATCATATTTAATGCTAACATCTTAAAAACTCTGAATCCAAAATTCTACCAGAAATATAATTATATTATTACGTTATTCTTTTTTTTTTTTTTTTTGTACGTCATTCCTTGTTTTTTTTTTTTTTTTTTTGTTTGTTTGTTTTTAGAGACAGAGTCTCACTTCATCATCCTTGGTAGAGTGCTGTGACATCACAGCTCACAGCAACCTCCAACTCCTGGGTTTAGGTGATTCTCTTGCCTCAGCCTCCCGAGTAGCTGGGACTACAGGTGCCCACAACACCTGGCTATTTTCTTTGTTGTTGCAGTTTGGATGGGGCTGGGTTTGAACCCACCACCCTCAGTATATGGGGCTGGCGCCCTACTCACTGAGCCATAGGCACCACCCATTCCTTGTTTTTTTTTTTTTTTTTTTTTTGAGACAGAGCCTCAAGCTGTCTACCTGGGTAGAGTGCTGTGGCATCACAACTCACAGCAACCTCCAACTCATGGGCTCAAGAGATTCTCCTGCCTCCACCTCCCAAGTAATTGGGACTATAGGCACCCGCGACAACACCCAGCGATTTTTTGGTTGCAGCTGTCATTGTTGTTTGGTGGGCCTGGGCTGGATTTGAACCCACCAGCTCAGGTGTATGTGGCTGGTGCCTTAGCCGCTTGATCCACAGGCACCAAGCCAACTTCATTCCTTTTTTATTTGAATTATTATTATTATTATTATTTTGAGACAGCATTTCAAGCTGCTGTCCTGGGTAGAGAGCTGTGGCATCATAGCTCACAGCAATCTCCAACTCTCGGGCTCACGTGATCCTCTTGCCTTAGTTTTTCTATTTTTAGTAGAGACAGGGGTCTCACTCTCTCCCAGGCTGGTCTTGAACTGGTGAACTCATGCAATCCACCCGTCTCGGTCTTGCAGAGTAATTAGGATTACAGGCATGAGCCACCACACCTGGCCATATTTTGATTGTGGCTAAATGTCTTATAATACAATGTTTCAAAGTTCTGCGTCTGAGTTTGATTAAATTCGAAATTTGGTATAATCCATCTTAAGTGCAAAATGATTCTGCAAGAAAACAGGTGAATCCAAATGGAAAAAGTTTAGTATTGTTTGTGTTTGCTAAGTCATGACAGACAGTTCAGAAAGTGTTGGTGTTGGTAGTGTTGAAAATTTTAGCATTCTGGCTCAGTGCCTGTGGCTCAAGTGGCTAAGGCGCTAGCCACATACACCTGAGCTGGTGGGTTCGAATCCAGCCTGGGCCCGCCAAACAGCAATGACGGCTGCAACCAAAAAATAGCCGGGTGTTGTGGTGGGCACCTGTAGTCCCAGCTACTTGGGAGGTGGAGACAGGAGACTTGCTTGAGCCCAGGAGTTTGAGGTTGCTGTGAGCTATGATGCTACGGCACTCTACCCAGAGCAACAACTTGAGGCTCTGTCTCAAAAAAAGAAAAAGAAAAAGAAAAAGAAAATTTTACCATTTCATTAGCTTGTTACATTTCTATTTTCACTAATGTCACCCAGATGTTTAGCAAACTAAGCAAGGCTAGTCTGTTTGGAAGACTTTTTTCCCTATACTTTCAATAAACAGGTCAAAAACCTACTGGAATTCTTTACTTCAAACATGTTTAAACAAATGAGCAGATGTTGTTTCCAAATATAAGTATACATGGTATCCGTGGGGATTTCATTTGCTTAAAATATTACCTTGAAAAGAAAGATTAAATACGCTTATATGGTCGGATTAAAGATGGCGGCCGAGTAACAGCTTCCCTGCAACTGGGCACAGCGAGTCTAGGGAGACAAGACTCCAGGCATCTCTGGTCGGGGGGATCTACCTATAATCATCCCTTTGAGGATATAGGGAGCCAGCAAGGGACTTCTGGACCCCAAGAGGACGACAAAAACAGTGGAAAATTGGCAAGTGGTTGCGTGTGTTCGATTGACCTAATCACACTGGCAACCATAAGTACAAGCAGCAGTGAGACTGCAAACTGGAAAGGCCTTACCTGTGAACAGTTTTGCTGTTCTTGGACTTGGCACTCAGTTGAACTGCCTTGGGGAGAGCTTGAGCAGGAGTGTGGAGAATTTTGGGCATTGTCTGGGGCCCCAGACTGAGCCACTGAGCTGGGTAAAGGAAGCCATAGTGAAAGAACTGCCCTGGCAAGCTCTGCCCTCAGGGTCCCAGAGCAAGGATCGGGCGGGAAAAAGTAACCTAGTGACTGAGCAGC
>CAUYPK010043981.1:0-43430 GCA_963574355.1 Loris lydekkerianus
GTTTACAGTTTTTCTTTAGCAATAAATATTGAAAAGCATTTAACCTACTGATTCCTCAATTATTGTAATTGTTTTGAGTATATATTTTTATTTTTGAAATTTACCAGTGGCTGCTGCATTTTCCACCTCGGCTTATACTCGAGACACTAAGTTTTCCCAGTTTTTAGGGTAAAATTAAGGGGGTTGGCTTATACTCGGGTTGGCTTACACTTCAGTATATATGGTAATTATTGAAATATTTTAATTGCATTGAAACTAAATCATGTATCTAACACTTACATATACTTACTTATTTACTTTTTATATCTTTATTTACATTTTATATAATTAAATTTTAAAATTTATGATAATGTAGTACACATTTTAAAATGGTGCACAAATGATTTTATATCATATGTGTTTTTATTCATAACATGCTGGTATTCTTAGGATTGTGTTTGTGAGGCTTATTTTTGTTGTTGTGTTTGTCTATATTTTGGTAATTTTACTGGAGACTTAGGTTGCTTAAAAATTCTTCTATAAATAAACAAGACTGTACTAACTATTAGCACGTGCCTCCCTGCGGGTAATATGAAACTGATGCCAGAATTTCAAGTTCTTGGTCTCCATGATGTGAAGAATAAATGAATGGACCACAGAATCAGTGGTAAGTCAGGATTTATTTACAGAAACCAAAAAGTACAACAACTACAAAAATCAAACCTCCTGGCAGAGAGAACCCAGGAGGGGAAGAAGCTCTCCCGCTCCTCTTCCAGGTCTGTCTTTGGGCTCTCTGCTCAGGGGTTTATATAGTGGCAGGGGGGGTGTTTTGTTAGGGTGTGAGTCCTGTCAGTTATAGCCACCTGTCTAATGAACTCTCAGGTCTTGGAAACTGACAGGAAATCCACCAATCAGAAGTGCATGTGGAGGAGACAGCAAGGCCATCCATGAAACAGACCAGTCAGAGTGGAGGAGACAACACTGCGCCAGCATCTCCCCGGCAGGTGTCCAGCCCTTGCAGCAAGCTGGTTCCTCTGTCCCCAGGAGCACCAACACTTCCAGGGCTAAGGCAGCAGGTCATGGTGCTGCCTTGTCCTGCATCAAAAACTTCTCCAGAATATAGCAGGAGGGGAAGAATTGCCACCTAGTACATCATGTGTCTCTTTAATTTTTATGAGATATTACCATATCAACATTAAAACAGTTTTTGCAGGTTTGTACATCCACCAATAGGCAGACACTTCCCTTGTTCCACATTCTCAGCAACATTTGGGAACATTTGACTTCTACTTTTTCCATTATAAGGCCACATAGATTTTTTGACTTGTATTGATTTCTTCCAGTTGCCATTTCATTCCTTTTTTTTTTTTTTTTCAGATTAATATGAGGGTAAAATGTTCACGTTACATTATTTTAGTTTCTAGGGTAAAGTTCAAGTGCTAGTAATACCTGAATTTCAGGTTCTTGGTCTCGGTGATTAGAAGAATAAATCCGTGGACCACAGATCCATGGTAAAACAGAATTTATTTACAGAAAAGAATATGAAAACACTAAAGCTCCCAGAGAGAAAACCCAAGTCAGGGCGAAAAGCTTTCTCTATCTAGCGGTATATATAGGTGCACGGGTTCCTTGGCCAGGAGATGAATGGACACAGACCCTTCTGATGGGGCCAGGTGAATAAATGTATCAATGAATGGACACAGTCCATTCACGGAATTGAGGCCTAGGAAACTTACATGAAATTGACCTAGGTATAGGAAATGGGGGTTCCGTTTTCAGTCACAAGAGTCAAGGGAAGGAGACACCGAGGTGCCCGTGTCTCCCCAACAGTTGTTCCGATCCTTTGGCTATTGGAGCATCCGGTGGGGGTGGGACTGGAAGCCGCCCTTGTCTACCCTCCAGCTGGCTGGTTCCTCTGCCGGCTGCCGCTGCACCAAAATGGCCAGGGCGGAGGTGGCTGGTCATCTAGCTCAGCCTGGCTAAGCTAGCTGGGGTGCCACCACGCCATCTGTTCTGTATCAGTAGTAGACCCTTTACTTAGAGCATGTGTTATAAACCCTTGCACTGCACATAGTGTGTGAGAACTTGCCCAGAAGAAATCATTTTATCAGAAAGACATTTATTTGTACCAGTTGCCATGTCTAAAGGACTCTCCATCTCTCCTAAAAGAAGTTTTATTTGGAATTCTCCTTAACCTAAGAAGCAAAGTTTAATTGTTTAAAGGTATGAAAGAATCAGATAGAAGATTTTAAAAAGGTAAGTGTGAACATATAACTTGACTACAAACATCATCTACAGAAATCCTATTTTATGAACTGAAAAAGGAAGAAAAGGAAATATTAAGCTGCCTAGACTCTATGACCTGGTGTCAGGACAGACCTACCAACTTGCTACCAATTAACTTATAAAATACGTTCTTATTGATCGACATCTAAACCACCATGGAATGAATAAGAATAAATTTGGAAGTTTCATTTTTTGATATTTGTAATTTCAAAAGTCTCCTTTTTTCTTTTGTATGTAAAAATAAGGAGAACTTTATGTCTGCGCTCAATGTGGTTTACCCACAACTCGGGAAAAAAGTATGCACTGAATTTGAGCTGTCACATATAAAGAATAAGCCTTTATATTTGAAAGCAAATGAAGTAAGTACAATAAGTAGTTCACATTGTTGTTATTTTGCCATACATACTATTTTTCTGAAGTCATTAAACCAAACAAAGTACATATACTAGAGACATCTTCCTAGAAATGGCATTTAATATAAAACCAGATTTCCCTTTGTATGTAGTAAGGAGGCAATTATAGATTTTATATTTTTTCTATATATATTAAAATGTTATTTAAAATAATTTCTTTCTAAACATATAAAATGTCATTTCTTCAAAAAAATCATAAAAATATGCCATCTTTATGTTTCTTGTGTACTGAGTGCAATAACCAACATAAAAACCAACAGTCACACCAAATGTTTTTAATATAGTACTCTTCGAGTCTGATTTAACACATATGATTATTAAAATGTAATGATATACAGCCCATATTTTGACCAATTTTTCCCATGAGAAATAAATTCTTGATGCCAGGGGCCAGCCTCAACATGCTGTGAGTTTACTTCCTAGTGGCCTGCTGGGGTTTGAGACCGAGGAAAATTATCAGTGAAATTTATTAATGAGAGTTACAGATAATTAATACATAAATAATAGACATAAACCAAGACATAGTTTTAAGAGCAGCGGGGCTCTGGAGGCACAACTTTCTTCGTGAGGCTTCCAGTATGCTGCCCCAAGTATCAGGCCAGCTCTGAATTTATTTCATACATTAGTGTTACAATCATAAATCTTCTGAAAGCAAGGCAAACAATCCTGTTATGGTTCTTACTGCACTTGCATTTCTGTAACTAGACTAACTCTACAACTGATTGCATTAATTGCATGGTTTTGCTTACTGCTTTTTACCATTTAAAGGTATATGGTCTTTATGTAAACAAAGTCTTGATAAGGAAGCCAATTAGAGGCCGACTCAAGAACCAAATTCTAGAATTCTAGCTGATCCACAGTCAGACACCAAAGGTGTGATGATTTAATACTCTGACAGCTTTGTGTTCAAACAGATAGGCTCCTCTGGCCCAATTAAGGTGACGAAAGAAAAGATTTTTTTTTTTTTTTTTTTTTTTAAAAGAAACAGAGTCTCACTTTATCGCCCTCACTAGAGTGTCTTAGCATCACACAGCTCACAGCAACCTTCAACTCCTGGCCTTACCTGATTCTCTTGCCTCAGCCTCCCTAGTAGCTGGGACTACAGGCACCTGCCACAACACGAGATCTTTGTTCTCCTTATTTGGTCTGGAGCAAGTCTTCCTGTGTTGGACAAAGTTTACAGTATCCACATTCTGAACTCCAAAAAAAAGCACTCTCCCAGAGCATACAGCTCTGCCCTGGCAGAAAGAGGCTTCAAGGCCTCCAGCCAGCTGCAGAAAGGTTGTGGGGATATTCAACTGGCCAGGCTTCTGAATCTTAAAGGGACAAGGGCTTGTGCTTTGTGCTCAAAGCCAAGAAAATAAATCCGAATCATCCTCCATTACTGTCTCCCTTTGTCCAGACTCTGCTCCCTATTCCTAATAATATTTCTAATCTACTAACAATTAATAATTGAATGCTGGTTTCAAACTTATAAAATCATTATTACCTAGTAATGAAAGCACATCAAGATAATGACTCTTACCTTTAGTATTCCCATATGCACTCTTCATCTTAAAGCACTATTTAATATTAGCTTCTTTTCATTCAGAGGTTTTGCTGTTCCTTCTCAAGATAACTTGATATGTTCCTACAACATAATACATGTAAATTATTAAATTGGAACTATTTAGGCTGCAGCTAGGTATTTTGGAGTAAAGTGATGAATCTTAATGATATACAGAATTAATGCATTACAGATTAAAAATGTTGAACCTCCTAGCAAGTATTGTTAGAATGTACGTTAAAGGCTGTGTGTTTGTTATCTGCACTTGTAACACTTCTTGTGTGTGTGTGTGTGTGCAAGTGTAATGTATATGTATGCATGTACACATACACTGTGTGGGTATATATATATGTATATGTATGTATATGTATATATACATGTAATATATGTATATGTATATATATGTATATGTATATATACACGTAATATATGTATATTATATATGTATATATTTATATTTATATGATTAGGGATTCATGTATATTAGCTGAATAAAAGTTTGAGCCCCTGAGAATATCGTGGCACCTTAGGACAGCCCCTATCTTTTTAACTTTTATTTTTAAATAATTTTAGACTTTTAAGAAGTGGCAAAGGGGTGCGGAGTTCCCATGTGTGCTCCACCCCTCTTCCCTATTAATGACTACCAAAGACAAGATTCAGACACATTATTTTATGCTTTGCCTTTGGGGGAATTATATGTGCATTAATGAGATATCAGCAAAAGTTTATTTTCAAAGGATTCTAGGAAGAGTTCATTGTGGCTGAATAAATCAAAGCAAAGTATGGGAAGTCAACTGGAGATTATAGCACTAAATTACAATTTCAGGAGCTGTTGGAATGCTTATCCAGACCTTTGACCTAGTTCAGTGGGTTTAATTTTAGCATAGTTGTATGCTTATTGTCATTTTCTGGTCAAAAATAATCCCCCAAATAGTTATTTGATGTAGGAGTAGTTTGCCAACTGAAATGACTGTCTCACATTCCTGTTCTTATGAAGTATCTGGTCTAAGGCTATCTAGAACAGATTTCTTAAGAGTTCAATATCATAATTTGTAGATTAATTACTGTTAAAAACATATTTTAAAACACATCTAACATAACCAATTTATGTAGAAAAACTTAATTTTTAATGGTAAGAATAATAAAATACTAGTTTGTATATATTCTGACAATGAGTGGACAAGAGCATTTTATCTAAGTGTTCCTTCAGCCAAAACAAACACCATTTTTAACGTATTGTCTTCAATTACTTGTATAATATCAATTACCTGTTACCCTTGTCAAAAAATTAATTATTAACCCTAGTTATATTTAATATTCACTTTAATGTTAATTATTTTCTCTTATTTTAATTTCAATTTAAAAAACATTATGGACCATCATCTCTGTTATATATGGTATATGTCATGTTTGGAAGTGCAAAGCTAAATAAGACAACAGCTTTACCTATTAAAAGCTTATAACTAAATGAAGTAATCAGGATCCAATGATGTATTCTTCATCATTATGTAAAATTACATTGAAATACACGAAGCAACTGAAAATAAATGAAAATTATATTGCTTTCCTAAGGTAAAAATTGTACATTAACACATCAATAATAAGAACAGGGGTGTTGTTAAGTCAATCTGTATGACTGCATTCTGTTTAAATTTATTAACATAGCTAAAAGCAGAACACAAGGATCTTAATCAAGGATTATCAAACACATGACAACACACACACACACCCGCCAAAGAAACACTCATTGTGCAGACTCAGTCAGTGCTCATTCTGTGGCTACTTAACGACCACTATATCCTAGTCCAAGGATAACACATAATAGTTTTACTGCTCTAAAAATGCCCTATACGTTACCTAGTCATCTGTTTTTCTTTTATTGCCTCCAACGTGGACATTTTACTACCCTTATAGTTTTGCCTTTCCAAAAATGTCATATAGCCAGAATCAGACAGAATCTGGCATTTTCAGACTGTCCTCTTTTACTGAACAATAATCATTTAAGAGATTTCTCCATGTCTTCTTACAACCATATTCATCACTAAATACTATTCTTTTGTGAGCATTACCATGATTTTCTCCATTCAGTTACCGAGGTGCATCTTGTTACATTCAGTTTTTGGCAATTATGAATAAAACCACTGTAAACATTTTTTTTTTTTTTTTTGTGCACAGGTTTTTGTGTGGGCATAAGTTTTCAAGTTATTTGAGTGAATTCCAAGGAGTGGGTTTGCTCGAGCATATGGTAAGACTAAGTTTAGCTTTGAAAGAACTGCCACATTGTCTTCAGAGTAGTCATACATATTGCATTCCTACCAGTAATGAATGAGAGAGCTGTTTGCTTTACTTCCTCATCAGAATTTGGTATTTGTCAGTTTTAGATTTTAGACATTCTAATAAGTGTGTAGTGGTAAAAGGTTGTTTTGATTTCCAATTCCCTAGTGACATGCGACGCTGAGCGTACTTTCATATGGTTATATGCTAACTGAATATCTTATCTGGTGAGCTGTCTGTTTAGAATTTCTACTTATCTTTTATTTGGATTGATTATTTTCTTATTTTGAATTTTAAGTATTCTTTCTACATTTTGGATGCTTTTTTCAGATATGTCTTTGCAAATTATTTATGCCTCATCTGTGGCTTGCTCTCTTTTATTTTTTTCACAGTGTCTTTCGCAGAGCAGAAATTCTGATTTTAATGAAGTTCAGCTTCTGGATTTTTCTTTCATTGATTATGCTTTTGATACTTATCTAAACTGAATACCAAAACCAAGGTCACCTAAATTTTTCTTCTATGCTACCTTCTCAAAGTCTCATAGTTTTCCATTTTGCATTTTGGATTGTGATCATTTTCATTAAATTTTTATAAAAAGTGTAAGGTTTCCACTTAAATGTATTTTTTTTGCATATAGATACTTCATTATTCTATCACTATTATTCCCTTGATGAAGGAACTGTCCTTTCTTTTTCTTTCTTTTTTTTTTTTAGAGACACAGTCTCACTCTGTTGCCCTCGGTAGAGTGCTGTAATATCACAGCTCACAGCAACTTCCAGCTCTTGGGCTTAGTCAATTCTCTTGCCTAGTCTCACAGGGACTTAGTCGATTCTCTTCCCTAGTCTCTCAGGGACAACAGGCACCTGTGACAAACCCCGGCTATTTTTTTCTTGCAGTTTTGCCAGGGCTGGGTTTGAACCTGCCACCCTCGGTATATGGGGCTGGCGCCCTACTCACTGAGCCACAGGCGCGGCCCAAGGACTCTCCTTTCACCACTGAATTACCTTTTCTGTTTTGTAAACAATCAGTTGTCCATCCTTAGGTGAGTCTATTTCTGGGCTTTCTATTTTGTTTCAATCATTTACTTTCTACTATTCTTACCAATGTCACAGTCTTGCTGACTGTAGCTCTATAAGTCTTGAAGTAGTGTTATCTCAGCCTCTCAACTTTGTTCTTCTTCAGTGCTGTGTTGCCTATTCTGTTTTTTTGTCTAATCAAATAACCTTTAGTATCAGTTTTTAATATTCACACAATATCTAGCTGGACTTTAGTTGAGGTTTAATTTAACATACAGATAAAAATAGACAAGGAGATATCACATATTTAGCAAGGCTGAATTTTCTTGCCATGAATGCAAAGTATCTTTTCACTTATTTAGCTCTTTTTTGATTTCGTATCAATGGTATGTTGTTTTTTTATACAGATCTTGTTTTTGTTAGGTTACTATTTCAATTATGTTGAAATAATTGATTATGTTGATGATTGATATTTTGTTTTTAATTTCAAAATCCGATTGTTCATTATTGGAATGTAGGAAAATATATTTTGTATGTTAACAAAATGATCAGTGCTTTATTCATTAATTATTTTCAATATATTTTTATGATTGCATGGTGTTTTGCACCTAATCGTGTCATCTATAAAAACAGTTTAATTTCTTCCTTCCAAATCTGTTGTACTTTTTATTTCATTTTATCTCCTTGTTATATAACCTAGGATATCCAGTATAATGTTCAACATAATTAATGAGAAAGGACATTCTTAAAACCGAAAAACATCCCAATTCTCATCATTATGATGTTAGCTCTATGTATTTTATACATGTTCTTTATCAAGTTAAAAAAATTTCACTCTATTTCTAGTTGCTGGCAGTTTTTGTTTGTTTTATCAAAATTAGGTGTTGGATTTTTATAAAATACTCTTTCACGTCTATTAATAAGATCAAAATGCAATGGATAACGTTAATTATTTTTCAAGTGGTGAAGTTGCCTTGCATGTCTAAAATAAATATGTAAATCCCACTTTGTTGTGTTATATAGTGATGTTATATTTGATTTGCTAATACTCTGTTGATAATCTTTGCATCTATGTTCATGGGAGATATTGTTCAAAAAATTTTCTTTCTTATAATGCTTTTATCTACTTTTAGTATCAAGGTACTTCTGGTTTTATAGAATGCATTAGAAGAAAGTGTTGCTTTTACTACCATTATCTGGAAGAAATTGTAGAGAATTGGTGGTGCTATTTAAACTATTTGTTAAGCAACTTACTGCCAGCTGGGTCTGACAATTACTTATAGAGATGTTTAAAAAAAAAACTTTAATTAAATTAATTAAACAACATTTAAATGTAAATTAAAATTTAAAAATAAATTAAACTTGAAATTGTTATTTGTTGTACTTGTGCTTGCAATATAGATTTACAACTAATCTGAGTGCCTGCACAATGAACATTATACTGTTTCATGGGTAGTGAAGGCATCTAAAGCAGGTGTTTCTAATTTCTTTCTCCTGCACCTCATGAAATTCTTTACTTATCCATAACCTATAATCATCTGATATATCATTGCTGTTGTAATTTGGAAAAAAAGAAACTATCATCTGTTAGATCAATTAAGAATGAAAAAAGTAAAAATATTTTATTTGACTTTCATTTACTTGTGTCTAAGGTGCACACTCACTTTCTTTATGTAGATCTGAGGCTATAATGTTTATCATTTCTTTCTCTCCAAATAGTTTATTTTTATTGATTTATTTATTCATTTGCTTATCTATTTTTATTGAGTTTTTCTTCTTTTTTTTTTTTTGAGACAGAGTCTCACTCTGGCACCTTTGGTGGAGTGTTGTGGTGTCATAGCTCATAGCAACTGAAAAGTCCTGGGAACCAATCCTCACCCATTAGGTTCTTGAGTGGCTGGGACAGAAGTGCTTACCACAACCCCAGGCTAGTTTTCGTTTTTGTTTTTTTTCCTAATTTCATAGAAACACGGTCTTGCTCAGGCTGGTCTCAAGCTACTGAGCATAAGCAATCTTTCTGCCTCAGCCTTTCAGCATGTATGAATTACATGTATGAGCCACTTTGTCTAGCCATAAGAATTCCTTTTTTTTTTTTGCAGTTTTTGCCTGGGACTGGGTTTGAACCTGCCACATCCGGCATGTGGGGCCAGTGCCCTACTCCTTTGAGCCACAGGCACCGCCCCATAAGAATTTCTTTTTAATATATCTTATAAGACTGGTTCAATAGTTCAAACTTTAATCATTTTTTTTTTTTTTATTTGTCAGAGGATGTCTTTATTTCTTCTTCACTTTAAAGGATAAATTTGCTGGTTATATAACTCAAAATTTTAGTTTTCTTTAACTTTTAGTCCTTTTTAAATATTTCACTCTATTCACGATTGCAAGATTTCTCATGAGAAATGTGAGGTAATTTTCATCCTTATTTTTATATGAATAAGGTATTATTCTTTTCATCAACATTGTGGTTAAGAGTTGCCTGAGTAAGAGTATATTCTGAGGCGGGCTCCAACAACACTTAGCTCTATTGGTTATTTAAGTATGCCTAATTTAGTGCAATATACCGTAAGTAAGAAAAAAGAGATTTCTTGAAAAGGATTAGAGTAAGTGCAAGAATTTTACTATTGGTGACTGCTGTGGACTGAATTGTATCCCCCAGAGAGGCTTAGGCTCACCTGCAAGTTCCTGAGGGAAAGGAAGCAGCTGTGCTCAGGCAACACGCTTGCTCTGTCACTGACCCCTCTCTCTCCCCCTCCCTGCCTGTCTCCCTTTACTGTGTATACCCAAAGGCCATGTGAGAACAAACCCAGAAGGCAGTGGTCTCCAAACCAGAATGATTAATCTCACCAGAAATAGAACCCAGCTAACCCTTGAATTAGGACTTCCACTTTCCAGGACTGTGAAAAATGGACTCCACCCGTCTACGCCACTTTGTTATGGCAGCCTTACCCTACCAACTCAGCAAGAATCCCTCAAAATATACACAGGAACTAAACTTGCACACCAACTAAAATAGTCATGGCTGCTTAGAATTCACTTAATTGAATATGCTACCTATTTCTGAGCATCATTCGTTAAATTTTTATCTTCTCAACTAGTATTTCCCTGGGCAAAAAATTAAAATACTATCCAAAATTTATGCTCCACATTCTGCTAGTTTTTTGCGTATCTGCTCCTAGTATTCTTATAATACTATGAAGTGTATGATGTGCCTCTTGTCATCACAATAGTGAATGGTAGAAGAAATATCGTGGGACTACAAATCAAAACCTCTAGTTTTAGCCTTAGAAATGCCATCCAGAATCATGTTAGCTTAGACAAACTTTTAAAGTTTTACTTTTTAAGAATTTTATATATACATATGATTGTCTAAAATCAATGCATTGCCTTAGATAAATCATTTCCAAGTCTAAAATTACATAATTGTGCCTGTTTCCTTAAACATTTCTAATTAGGAAATCATCATTATAATTTTTGCCAATATAACATTCTGTTCTACTTTTTTTTCAGCTTCCACAGTCAAGTTTTAGTTATATTTCCACTTCACATAGACATTTCACAGCATATGGCAGTTCTAAAGCTGAATGTCACTATTAAGTAATGTTTAAATCTGGGAATGAATTTAATATATGCTTTCAATAAAATACAACTACATTTTTTTGCATGTGATCCTTCCTCTGATCTCGGCCTAAACCCCACTTAACTACATAAACTGCTTGTGCAGGGTCCAGCTCATGTTTTAAAAAAATGGATCTGATCTTTTCAGACCTAACCATGGAAAAAAAAGGCTTTCCTGGGCAGAGCTCACAGGGGAAAGTCACCCTTCCTTGGAGGCTTGGTGTGCGGCTCCTGAGCGGGCACTGCCGTCAGTGCCTCAGGGCCCTCTGGTAGGTGGAAGCGACCACACATTTGCATTCCTAGTTTATTGTCCTTTATTGCTGGGCCTCTTTATTGATGATTTTGCAGAAGTCTTTGCACTTCTCTGTTGGGACATCCTTATCAGGTGGGAGGGAGGAGATAGGAGGGGAAACTTAGAAGCTACTTTCCCTACTGTGACTTTTCCACATCTAGTGCTATCCAGTACTAACATATTCCTACCCCTCCACCCCCCACCCTCACTCACCAGACCCTGTAAAACATTTTGTTTAGTGTTCTGTCAACAGTCGGTGACCTGCATGTCTGTGTTAATCAACCCAATTCTTCATGGCTACACGTTTCCATGGGGGAAAATGGGGCAAGTGGAATGGGGGAGTTGATGCCTTCTGTGCTTTAAATGTGCTTGCACCATCTCAGTAAGTGATCATAGGCTGCATTCTTTTTTTTTTTTTTTGCACATTGCTTTAATTGGATACTTTCACATCTGACGGCTCTTGCACTTTCCTGTTCTCTCTCTTTCATTTTTCTCTCCCACTTCTACAGCTCAACCAAGCTCTTGACAGCCTGGCAAGATGGAACGAGTCCATGGTATATCTATCCTGCCTTTCCTATTTAGAAAAGTGTGGATCAGAAAGCTCTAATTATGCTTAGAATGATCTGTTATTTTGTTTTCTTTTCTTTTCTCACAGATTGAACATACTTTTTATGCCTTACTCTCTAAGGCTGGGATACTATTGAAACAGTGGGAAAGGGACAGGCTTATGATCAAAGCCTCTTCTTTCTTTTGCTCTAAGGACATGAAACACACTTCCTCTTTAAGAGGAAAAAGTGTCCTTGGAATACATGTAATTAATCTATAATAATTGAAAACCAGTCAAAGAAACACGATACAAGGGGTGATATGATTTCAATATTGTATTTTCGTAGCACAAAAATTACAATTTTAATTCAACTAATATGACTACAAAACAAATACTATAAACCATCTTGTTCTATCCCAAATAGATGGTAATTTTCTCAGCCTAAACATTTCAAGTACATTCACTGGCTCATAAAATTGGCTGAACATTCTTCTTGTATTCAAATAATATTTAACTTTATGTAACAGCTCCTTTTTAAATTCTATGTTTAATGCCTCTGAATTTTGAAAAGTACATCTCTATCTAATTATTATAAAAATTAACAAATTTTGTGGGCTTTTGTGTCTTCTCCAAGTTAAACATGTCTAGGATTTTCAGTACTTAAAAAGATCTGAACTAGAACTGCAGATTTTTGGCATACAGCTAACATCGTGGGATCTTATCATAAACTGGGGTTAACTATAGAACATGTAAGTAACTGCCGCAGTAATAGTTCAAGAGAAAAACTGTGTAGTCATATAATTTTTAAACTTTGTTAATATTTTCTCTTAGACTGCAGCTTTTCTGACATAGTACATGTATATAAATGAAGAATTTATTTGATCTGTATCCTTGACTATGGTAGAGTTAGGTTGACTGTATTTTTCAATAAGAATGTTTAAATTATAAAATATCTGACACATACATAATCCATATGTAGGTTTTGATAACGATAAAGATCTGAACACTCCTAAAGCCTCTAACTATAGAAGTAGAAAGTTAAAAATCTGTTAAACTGTGTAAATATTTAGTATATTTCCATTGCATAGTTTTTTTTTAATCGACTCCCTGGTCTGCCCCAGATAACCAGGATTTTAAAATTATAAAAATTTATCCCTCATATCTCTTTAGACTTTCATCACCTACTTATATATGCCTGTATCACAGTTGACTAGTTTTGTACTATATAAAATACTACAACAATAATTATAATGCATCTAAAACTTGCTTTGTTTCACTCAAAATTATACAACTGTGTTGCTACATGAAACAGAAGTTTATTCAGTTTTAGTGTTTCACAAAATTCCATTGTACGATTCATGGTAACTTATTTTTGTACGATTTAGTCTTAGTTTTTGGACTGGTTTCACATTTTGCTATTTAAAGCTAGGCTTTTGGAAGATTTTATGCATGCTTACTGGTTGGTAGAGTCAACACTTTTTCTAGGGTATAAATCCATTAGTGTAAATGCTGGGTCTTACACAGGGAGTGCACACGTTTATTTTTAAAAATTGAGATAAATTCTTTTTCAACCACATAATCAACTTATTACAGACTCTCCAGCATTGTGAAGTTCCAAAAAGCCATACTTTTGCCAATATTAGCAATTAAATTTTTATTTTTATCAGTGTAAGTGATTTTATTATTCTAATTACAATTTGTATTTTCTGATTAACAATGGAGCTGAGCCATCTTTCATTCTCACTAATCATTTATATTTCCTCTTATGTTTCTTTCTTTCTTTCTTTTTTTTTTTTTTCCTGGTTCTTTTCTCTTAAATTGTCTGTTGTTCTTGACTGTTAGCAGTTTTGAGTATAGTCTGACCACTTCTTTGTCAGTTATATATGTAGAAAATATCTCCTCTGATTGAGAAATTTTGTTTTTAAAGAAACAAAGTTCTTAATGCTAATGTCATGGAATTGAATATTGTATTTTTTAAATTTTACTTACAAAGAGATTATTGGTAACATCAGAAAAATGCCTTTTATTTTATTTTGATTATTTCAAAGTTTTGTCTTTAAATTAGAGTTTTTAATGACCCTGGAGGACTTAATGTCTCTTTGTGTGGTTGATCTCCAATTATATACGTATGTATAGCATTAATTAATTACTAACTAATTCATTTTCAAAGGTGATTTCAACTTAAAACATGTAAATATCTTTTTTTACTATGAAAATCTGCTTTGCCACAAATGGTTTTGCCATGTTCATGTTGCTCAAATACTTGATAAAGTTTAAAATTGATTACATCTTTATGTGTTTCCTGGCCATAAAATTTAGAAAGTCAGTCTTTATTTTGATCAAGAGCTCATGTACTCATCTAAAATGTAAGAGTTCTACTCCAAAGACAGAGATGATGGAAACATATTGGCAAAATGTCAAGCTGTCTCTGCCGTGCTGTCTGAAATATATTTCTTGTGTTGTTCTCTACCATAGTATCACATTTTAATATAATTTTTTGCAAAATTGGTAAAATTTTGAGTTATTTTCTTATGTTTTGTGTTTATTTCAGCTTTCTCCTGCTCTATGATAAGCTGGTGTCCTGGAAAATTTCTGTGCCTCTCATGGTGTCTCAGTAAGCAGGCATTTTGTGAATATTTGTTAGACAAATAGAAACATCAGGAGAGACACTTGGCTATTTATTTTATAATGCATCAAGTATTACATGCTGAAATCTGTTTTTAAGTTCTGCATATTATTGTTCCTATAACCTTTTTTCTAATAAATATTCTAAAATTGGTATATCAATCTTTCCATCTTTTAAGGAAAGAGCCATATTTTCTGAAAAATATTTTTTTTTGCACTATCGTATAAATCTTGGCAACTTAAATACTAATGCAAAAGTTGACCTTAACTTTCCATTTATTGTTTGTTATTAAATTGCTTGTAAAATATTTTTTAATTTTTAGTTTTCTTATTTTTTAAATTGACCACTATTATATGTTTTTGTCACATACAACATAATGTCTTGAGGCGTATATACATGTACGATGGTTAAATCTAGCTAACTAACAAAAACATTACCTCCCATAATTACCATTTTTGTGGGGAGAGTCTTGGCATTCTCATTTACATTTTTCAAGAATAAAATACATATACATACTATATCTTTAAAATGAAACAATATCATTTACTAGTGTTTCCATGTAAAAACGTAGGGTCTATGAAAATATTAGGTAAAATTCTAGCTTAAATTGCTGCATTTGCATTCCATTTCAAATTTTTAAATTGTCTGAATTTCTTAGCAGTGTAAATACAGGCATCTTTGTTTATTTTGGTTATTGATATTGAATTGCTAGAACAGTTGGCACATTTTGAATGCAAATTATAGAAGGTAGAGCCAAAAAGGGATGTATTATATACGTTATCTATTTTGTGTATAGCAGGCAACTTAACAGGAAGTTAAGTATTATCATATTAAATGTATTAGGCTTTGGACATATTTATACAAACTTGAGGTACTAGTAGCACTCCATTCATGGCTTCAGAGACCCTTGTACATAGTATTTTTAAATTAATACAAGTGGCAAATACACAAAATAAATTTTAAAGAATGTCAAAGACTCATTTGTGCCAAATAGTTTAAAAAGAAGAATAAAATAGCATACAGTATTTCGTGTTGAATTTATGGACAACACTGATATTAAGAAAAAATATTGTGTCTTTGGCAGCTCAACATTGTTTTCCTGTTATATAACACAGTACAATGAGAAAATAAAAATAAATAATAAATTAATATTACATGGATTTATATTTTTAAAATATTTAAAAGCACGTGTGGTAAGTACCACCAAAGATTTCAAGTGATATTATTGATGGTAAGATTCACTGTCTGGAAAATCTCAGAGTCAATTGACTCTGAGACATTGTTTTGTATCATAAGGAGTTCAGTAAGGCACCTGATCAGAAGATCCAGGCCAATAACTTCTTATCTAGCATTCTTATATAAACATGAAAGCACAAGACACAAGTAGCTCTGCCCTCACGTCATTCACATTCTAAGGTGTGTGTGTGTGTTGGGGGGTATAGACATAAATGCAATAAATGAGTGTGTCACGTTACATGTGCTGAGGACAGTTCCACAATACCTCCCACGTGATCTACCATGTGACGTGAACCCTGGTGAAGAAGTGAGGACCACGGCATGTCTGCTTGGATGTGGGAGAATTATAAAGTGTTTGTCATCGGAAAGATGTGACACAGTATGTCTTCCAAGGCTAGGGCCCAAAAGGCAAAGAAACTTTGCATGGCAGTAACACTCATTTAGGAGCCCTGGAGTACCATGTAAGAAATCCAATTGCCCTAAGTCCTTCATACTGTAAGAAAGATTAAACTGGACCTGGCTGAGAGGCGCCATGAAGATGCTTTAAGACTTGGTGAGGTGAGAGATTCCAGGAGCCTCCAGATGTGGCAGCTCCAGCGACCGCACATGAGAGACTTGGAGACAGAACCACCTCCACAGCTCGTCCTGAATTTCTGACTTACAGAAAACCACGAGTAATAATAAAAATGATAATTAACTTTTTAACTACTGAATTTTAGGCGATTTTTTTGTGCGGAACAACAATTTGTGCCGTAACGCCATAAATGAGTTTGTGAAATGATGATAAGAAAAAAGCAGAAACAAACAAAAAACGCAGCAGGAAAAATGGGTCACAACACACAACAATGTGAGGTCAGTTTTTTGGTTTTGATGTGATGGTCAGGTAGGCAGTATTGAAGAGTTATGGGGGGAAACATGAATTGAGGGTAGGAGTTGGTGAAGCGTATCACAGCTCCTATCAAAATCTACTGTGCCTGTTCCTGTGTTAAGGATCTCCTTGAATTTTAAGTTCCACTCCATCAGGATACCTAAATGCATCTCAAAGGCCTGGTGATGTCTTCTAACAGCTACTACATAAAACTGGTCTGTTTGCTCTAAGAATGGTTTCCTTCTCTCTGGAAATGTGCTATGCAATCAAAAGCCAACACTGACCATAGATTACTGAGTGAAATTTTTCTTTTTTCTTTTCTACTGAAAAGACTTTCCCTTAATTTCTGTGTTATTTTTATTCTTCTTTTTTAAAAAAAACCAATAAAGTATCCCAGGTTATACTAAGAAATCAGATGTTAGCTCATTATTTTTTATCTTCCTCTTTAAAATGTTTCTTCTTCTGTGAGATCTTTGTATTTTTTCTTACCACTTTTCATATGTGGCAAATTGTGGTAAAAAAATAAATACATGTATTCAAATTCAAAATGTAAATTTTATAGTGCATCATATTTTTACTGGACATAAGTAGTCTAATTTTCACGTGTGAAACGAGTGTTTCAAATGTTGTAGTGCATGGATTGCCTGTGTCTGGATACTTAGTCCACTTGTTATAAATTGGTTCTCTTGGACTTCACCCAGGCTTACTTCATTTGTTGAAGGCTGAAGGCTGAAAATAACTTTATTTTTTTGGAACAAAGTGTCACTTTGTCATTCTTGGTAGAGTGTGGAGGAGTTATAGCTAATAGCAACCTCCAACTCCTGGGCTCAAGAGATTCTCTTGCCTCAGCCTCCCAAGTAGCTGGGACTATAGGCACCTGCCACAGTGCCTGGCTGTTTTTAGAGATGGGGCTCTCTCTCTTGCTCAGTCTGGTCTCAAACGCGTGAGCTCAGGCAATGGGCCTGCCTCAGCCTCTTTTAACAAGTTCTCTAAATGATTCTGATACACAATCACAGAGGCATTTTTTTCTTGAAATTGAGTAGAGATGAAATATGCTGTACTGTAAAACCATTGTTCCTTAAAATTTGCTACCACTTGTGGTAAGGCAATATGAGATATAAATGTTCCTAATTTTCTTTTTTTAATTGTTTTTCCTAATTTTTTTCTTACATGTGTTAAAGACTCAAGACTTAGTAAATTGTGGAGTATTGAGAAAATATGAGACATGATTTTAGAAAAAATGTAAACATAAAACAAAATTCAGATTGATGTGAAAAACTGAAGAATTTGGCCGTTACTCTCTTCTACCCTAACTAGAAGTTTAGGCAAGTTTAACAGTTTAGGCAAGATTTGAAAAAAAAATTAAATTAGAAAACTTAAAAAAAAAAGAAAACTACAAAGATTTAGAAATGCTTTGGGCTAAAAAACTCTATTTTTTAAGTTCAGGTTTTTAAGTTCAGATTTTAAAACATATCTAACTTTATTATATTTGGTCATTACATCATTGCAAATCTATTAATATATTCTGAATACTTTCTTGCGTAAAACACAATTTGGGGGATGTTATAGCATTTGCTTTTATAGTATTCTAGCCATATAAACTAAAGAGAGTAAACATTTTTTAATTGGATTTTCACCAAGTACATTTATGATCCAAAGTGTCTTTAAAGTAAAAAAAAAACAAAATGTGTATTGGATATATAATTGTGAATATCCATGGTACCTTTAATAATTGACAAGATTATAAATCTATTATTAAACTAAAAATACTTTAACTTTGAATGTCTATGAATTCCATAATTTATCTATTATATAACTTATGTTGAAAAATGCAGAATAACATATATACAAACACAAAAAACACATATGCATGTGTATAGACAGAAAGACTCTAACAGGGCTAGCATATATAAATGTTAATTGAGGTCATACTACTTCAAGTAAAAGCCTAAACAATTTTTTCAATCTAATATCAAAATAAGTACATTATACACAGAACCATAATTACGACAAAAGAATAAATAACAAGCAATAGGAATGTTAGGACAAAAAAGTAAAGACAAACAGTCAAGTAGTATAAGACACAGAATATTGACCTGGATGTCAAATATAAAATTTTAAATGATTATTTATATACAATATATTAAAAATTCTTTGTGATTTATATTTATTAATCAGATAAATAGATTTAAGAGCCCTATTACTACTAATACTTGTGAAAATTCGAATACAAGTTGTTTAATGACATAAAAATGATAAAAAGTTTTTCTCAAGTTTCAACATGTTTACATATTCAACTATTGAAGCAATAAAATCAGCAAAGGGAACCTCGGGTAAAACTGCAAGTCAGATTATAAACGTATTGTTTAAGTTAAGCTTCACAGTCATCTCAAATATATGTATATTTGCGGTACCCATGTGCCCATCCGTACACCAGAGCACTCTTGTTGGCTCCCTTTCCTTCATCTCACATCAACATTATGAATAACCTTTCTGTAACGGATGGTTAAATGAGGTTTGTTATTTTTTACTTTGGTATGTCACCTTTTGAATTCCATATATGTTATTCTCCTCCATGTTTCTATTTTGTGAAGCAATAAGGACTATTCCTTGCACTGAATGTCAATTTAATCACATTTCATTGTGTTGTGAGATTAATTGAAGGTGTCCATTTCTCCAAGACTCAAAGACAAAATAGTAAATTGGCTTTCATCAAATGCAGGTAGCACCTAGCCTTTGATGATGTGATCTTGAATAATGTCTTACATGGTATTTTTCCTTTTGCTTTTTGTTAGCCTCTACACTACATGTAGTATGCTAACAAAATATATTAGTCAGGATTCTCCAGAGAAAAAGAATGACAGAAGATACCTGGATAGGCAAACGGATAGGCGGATACTGGTACAACCCAGCCATCTCACTGCCAAGTATCTATCAATGTCTATTCATACACTTTGCTCATTTTTAATGGTACTATTTGGTTTTGTTGCTGTTCGTTTGTTTGAGGTCTTTGCAGATTCTGGGTATTAGTCACTTGTTGGATGGATAATTCTTAATTCTTAATTACTTGTTTCTTCACATTCTGCAGTCATCCCAGTCATTTCTAGAAATTACAATTTATATTTTCTATCTAACTGTATGTTTGTACCTCAAACTATCATCTCTTCATCCACTCTGCCCTCCCATCTTTCCAAGACTTAAGTATTTATTATTCTATATGCTCATGAGATCAAATTTTTAGCCCCACATCTGAGCAATAATTATTTATATGTAATATAGTAAAAATTACATATTTACAGGTATATTACTTCTGTACCTGGTATATTTCCCTTAACATCATGGTTTTCAGCTCCATCTATGTTGCTGCAAATGACATAGTTTTGTTATTTATTTTGTGGCTGAATAGTTTTTAATTGTGTGTGTGTGTTGTGTATATGCATATTCTGCTTATTCATCCATCAATTGATGGGCACATAAAATGATTCCGTATTTTTCGTATTGTGAATAGTGCCTTCCCCAAGAGAATGCATACATTCCTCTGAAATACAGATTTCTTTTCCTTTAAATAGATACATAATTAAGATAGCTTAAAGGTACAGGAGTTATTTTTAGATTTTTGCAAGTCTTCACGTGATCTTCCATAATGGTAGATGAATTGACATTCCCATCAACAAAGAGTTCCTTTATCTCTTTCCCATCACTTGTTATTTTTGTCCATTTAATAATAGCCATTTTCATCGTGATTTTAATTTACATTTCCATGATGATTAGTGATATTGAACTTTTAAAAATATTGTTGCTGGCCATTTATGTGTTTTCTTTTGAGAACATCTGTTTATGTCCTTTACTCAGGGCAATCCTTTTAGTGGGATTTTTCTTCTTACTGTTAAATAGTATAATTGCCTTGTAGATTATGAATATTAGTCCTCTGTTGCATGAGTAATTTTCAAATACTTTCTCCAATTCTTTAAATTGTCTGTTCACTCTGTTGATTATTTTTTCTGCTGTGCAAAAGCTGTTAATTAAGTCACACCCATCTATTTTTGGTTCTGTGGCCTGTGGTTTTGTGGTCTAAGCAATAAAAATTTTGCCTAGAGGGATGTCTTGAAGAGTTTTCCCTGTTTTATACCAGTAAAAACAAATAATATGAATGTTAGGACAAAAAAATGTATAAACAAAAATTATCTTATATTTACACCTACACATGTATCTAAATCTGTATCTTTATCTGTGTCTCTATATCTATTTATCTCTATAAATGAATGGATAGATAGATTTATCATTATTTATTAAATGATTCATGTGATTGTGGAAGTTGACAAGTGACAAGATCTGTAATTAGTAACCCGGAGACTGAGGAAAGCCAATCTGAAGGCCTGTAGGCTCAACACCCAGTATGGGCTGATGTTTCACTTGAGTCTAAATGTAGGAGAAGGTGGAAATCCCAGCTGACGACAGTCAAGCAGAGATAATATTGTTTTACTCAGTATTTCATTTTACTTAGGCCTCAGTAGATTGGAGAAGGCCCACTCACATGGGGGAAGGCAATCCTGTTTTCTCCAGTTTATATATTTAAATGTTAATCTTAAGAAGAAACAACCTCATTGACACATCAAGAGCAATGTTTGAACAAATGTCTCTTACGTTGACACATAAAATTAACCATCACACAAAGTAAAGGGTATATACAGTTACAGTATTTGTAATTTGTAACTGCATAGCAGAAAAATGTGGAATTGTTTTACCCTCTTCATTCTTTTTACCTTGATATTTTGATGAACATACTTGTGCATGATTTATTCTCCCTTTACTTGGCTGGTGAGTGCGTGCACCCCATTGCACTCTTTGTTCAGTAAAGAGAATAACATCTGTATAGCCTTAAGTAAATAATATGATAACTCCTGACATGACCTTGTGATCTGGGCAGCTTACTCTCTACTGGTTCACCTACTTTCAACATCATTATTTCCAGGTTTTAGCCTGTTTGATTCTGCTGCTAATGTAGTTTCTCCCTGCCACACTTTCCCCCAAAGTTCTCCTTTGTCCTTAGATAACCTTTTCTCCCCCTAAGACAAACAATAACTCTTACTCATCCTTGCATAATGCATGCTAACACAAGGCTTCCTTCTTTAAATGCAGCTTAAGTATCATCTTTCACTCAGGCAGGAGATGGTGAAAAGAGCATGAACTTTAGAAGTAGACAGGTCTAGGAACCATGCCCTGAATTATAATTACTCATGTGTGTTTGATCTTTTGTAAAGAAGTTAACTCTTTCAAACTTTGCTCTTCTCAATTGTAAGCTAAAGGTAAAAATGCTGCCTCATAACTTCATAATGAGAATTAAAGACATACATACTGTAGAGGACCGGACATGTAGAAAAATAATTGCTTCTATTTTCCCTTGCTCTGATATTTACACAAAACCATCCATATATGAAGCACTGTGTCTCTCATCAGGGATATAAAGTTAAAAGACATGGTCTTGCCATCCAAGAGTTCACCTTCTAGTTAGAAGACAAAATAAAATATGTAATGATCAACAATAGGGCCGTGCCTATAAAATAAGTAAGCTGATGGCAGCGTGGTTATTCAGAAGATACGTGCCAATACAAGTCTGAAAGGGATAAGCAGCGGTTTCTTGACCTGAGAAAAGTAAGCAAAGATGTAGAATGAGAGGGATTTTCCAAGAGAAACAAGGAAAGAAGGGCTCAGCATATGTCACATGTGGAATAGGAAGAAGGATGGTGGCAACGCAAAGCGTTTCACACAGACTCGACTTTAGTTTATTCAGAATGGGGCTTTGGGATTGCAAAGACAACTTAAAGAATTCCGAGCGCCCTGGCTGGCCTGCTTCCTTTTCTCTTTGATATGCCCTCTGCCCTTCTCCCACCCCCTGCTCGCTGTTCTCCTCTCTCTCATAGCTTCCCCACACTCTCTTCCCTTTCTCCAGCAGAGAATAAACATGTATTTTTATATTTTAAAGAAATAAATAAATATTGAGGGAGCACAAATATGTAAAATACAGGCACAAGAGATGCATTAATCTATTTAAATGTTATGAAATAGATATTTTTTGTTATCTCCATTTTCAAGGTGAACTAGAAACAAAAATTCCCCAAATCGTGATGCTTTTAGGTTGCCAAGCCAAGCTACACACCTTGGAAATCTGGCTCCACATCCCGTGCTTTCAACCAGTCTGTGCTGTTCCTTTCCAACAAGATAATGCATGAAAGCTTCCTCTGGGGCCCTTCCAACACTTCCCTTTTTCAGTAAAGGTCAATCAGATAAGACGTTATTGCATTATGCTATTAATCCAAGTTACATAATCCCCTAGTCATTGTATCATGGTTTTGTATGAGATGAAAATAGCTATATGGAAAATTTAAAAGATGCAACTCCAATATGATTTGAAAAGATTATTCTCAGTGACTTTCTATCCCCCTATAAAAATCTATGCTATTTCTATAGAGCAGCAGGCAACTGAGGAGTCTGACTCCTGGTTAAAACCATACTTGTGATTTTTCAAGCCTGACTATAGGCGACTACAGAGGCTTTCCCTGCTGGGCCTCACAGGGCAAAGCCTCTTCTCTACAACAGAAGTCCACAGTCTGTGCATTTCAGTCCCTGAGCAGGGCTGCAGCAAAGTTGCAGCCTCCCAATGACTGGTCACGCTGTTACACACTTCCATTCTCAAGCTCCCTGCCTTCATTCCCAGGTGTCTTTATTGAAGATCTTGGCTGCACATCTTCATGCACACCTGCTGAAGCCTCCTTCTGGGAGAGGGGCACCAAGGGAACTCCTTGAGGACACTTTACTCTGAAAACAGGCAGAACTTTTTCTCTCCTAATCTTTTCTCTTCAGTGCCCCTAGGCCCCCATGTTATGTCCACAAAGCTGTGAGAGCCTTTTATTTGGGCTCCTTCAATGCTGAGAACTCTTCCAGGTCTGAGCTGATCCCCTTGACCTTTGAACAGGGAACCCTTCCCTGAGGAAAATGGAACCAAGGAGCCAATGCTCTCTCTGCTTTGAGACTCTCATTTATACCAAACAGTAAGTTATTGGCTCTTTCAGTTTTTGCTTGCTGCTTTAGCCAGCTGCTCCAGCTTATGTATAACATCTCAGCTTTTTCTCTCCCAACTTAGCCCAACTCCTGACAAAAGTAATCAGAAAATACTATAAAAAGTATAGTTGTAAGTGCAATAAATAAACATTGAAGACTCTTGAATGAGTGAAGGATCCTTCATTGAATGGAAATATTACATCCTCAGTATTATCATAAAGTCAACTATTCTCTCTGAATGAATTCATAGATTTGATGCATGCAATCTCAATTAAAATTATAATTCTTTCCCAAATTCAGTTGGCATATAGAAGGCTTAACGAATATTAAAGCTATTTTGCAAAAATACAGTACTTCTCTAACTAATAGTCCATAAAACTCTTACTGATCACCAATTATAATATTAATATTATTTTATGTATTAATTATTAAGTACTTTTTAAATAATACATGTCAAGAAAAATGTATACTTTATATTTTTATATGGGCAGAAAAAGAAATAACACTGACTACACTAGAAGTTCATGTTTCTCTTTATGCATAATTCACTTTGATGAGCTCTGTAAATTAAAATATTTAAAATTAAGTGTTTAAATTTTACATTCTATGTATAAAATAATAATGTTGCTTTAAATAATTGATTGATTATATATCATGGCTGTACAAATTTGTGGGGTGCTTTTAGGTTTAGGATATTTTTAAAAGACAAATGGAGAAATGAAAAGAAAAATTATCAAAAATAGATGGAAGGCAAATGGACATGCAAATAAATTAAACAAATAAAATAGTTTAAATTCTTGAACAGTACTGAAATTTTACTAGCCACAAACATAAAATAAAAAACAGTAAAGAGGTTTTAGATGGTAACCTTGCTATTGCCTCTTTACTGAAAATGGTAAAGAAGTTTTAAATGGTAACATTATTATTGCCTGAGATCAATTAGTTTGAAATCACCAGGGAAGTTAGCTGAGGAGTTAAAATCTACCTGACTTAGTAGAGATAAAAGCCTTAGGCTGTATACATCTGTCGTCATGTACTAATGATTCAGAAGGTCTGAAACTGACAGGTTTAAAGAATTAATACACAGTTTTAGAGTCTCATGAGTTTAGAGTTTGGTATAGTTCAGTCAGTCATGGCTTAGGGGTTCATAGAAAATGATACATGCTCTTTTTTAGATATAAAAAATGTAATTAAGAATTGATGAAAGTGGGAAGTTCTGTAATTGTACACCTTTGTAAGTAATTTTGATTTTAACTGTATAATTTACTCAGATATTTTTCATTAATTCTTTTTACTTTTCTCTCTCTTTTTTAATTAAATCATAAAGAGGTAGATCATGTACACATTAATGCATTTATGGGGTACAATGTGCTGATTTCATACACAATTTGGAATGCTTACATTGTACTGGTTAATATATCCCTCACCTCATTTACTTCCTGATTGTGCTAAAACATTTATTCTCTATACTTAATAGACCCAACATGTACCCTTGCAATATGCACCATAGGTATGATCCCACCATTCATCCTCTTTCTATCTGACCAATTATTTTTCCAAGAAAATTCTTCTTATTCAAATTGTGTTTTCTAAAATAATTCATCATATGGGCTAAGAGCAAATATTCCAGAACCAATCATGTGGTTTGAAAACCTGTTTATGCTCCTTTTAACATTTACAAACCTTGGGTTGAAGAGAGTTAATCGATTTGACTATATTTCCTAATCCTCATTATGGGGTAATCATATCTACCTAAAAAATTATCCTGAAGTTTAAATAATTAACTGTGTTTATTACTGTTAGTGTCCTTGATATATTTGCTACATATCTAAATGGTTTGGCACAGTTTCGATCATAAGCACACATTAAAGGTGTATTGATGATCGCCAGAAAATTCCCAAATCTGGCGTTTCTTTAATATAAACTTATCTTCTGAGCTATTATTTTCATTTAAAATCCATCTCTTTTACTTTTAGGGTGGTTTTGCTGCATATATGAATAAGATTACAAATAAAAATCCTAGACCATTTTAATGCTTTCATAATAATTCATAAATAACAATTTATATTGCCAGTATTTGAGGTTACATATACAAACGTGTGTAAGAGTTGTTTATTCATCACATTGACCTTGATAATCATATAATTTGATAAAAGCACATGTTCAGTTATATGGCAGTTATTATTATAGTGGTTCAGTTTAAACTACTCTAATTTAGATTACAGAGTTTGACTTGTTGACTAAAAGGAAATTAGTCAGGTGAGTTAAGTTTAACTGTGCAGAAAACTATAACACAACTATCAGGGAAAATTATGCCTTTCATCTAGGTGGGCTTGCAACTACAAATACGTAGTTAGCTGGAACGCTATATTCTGACGTTCTAACACACGATATCTTTCCAAATAGATATATTTATTATTACTTTATTTGAATTACACAAACTAATTGAGTCCATATCTGTTTTTTTCCACATGTGGTAATTCTACTTACTTCTAAATAGCCAACAGTGATAATCACACCCTGGTAGTACAAGCTACATAATTCTGTCCTCCTAGGTTAGAGCTGGAAATGGCAGAATATGGCAAAAGTCAAATGTCACTTTCATGACTAGTCTATAGAATACTTTTGACTTCTGCCTTGTAAGCCAACTCTCTATTGCCTTTGCAGCTTGCAGCTTTGAAATAAGCTGTCACATTGAAGATATCATGTTACAAGAAACTGAGAGTGGCCTGTAGCCAGCAGCCAAGGGGGAATTTAGGCCTCAGTCCTGCAGCCTACAAGGAACTAATATCATTGAGTGAGCTTGGAAGGGAATAATTCCCTAGTCAAGCCCTGGGATCAGAATGCAAAGCTTATGCTAGCACTTAGATTGCAATCTTGCCAGATTGTGAAACAGAGGACCCAGCTGACTCTGCACCAATTTATCTGCAGAAACTATGATGTAATTAATTTGTCAAATTTTATGTCTTAAGTTTTGGGGTGATTTGTAATGCATCAGCAGATAACACTCACTATACACATTAAGAATGATAATATCATACACTGTTTTAAGTAAGACAATTTCCTTATTATGAAATAGTACTTTGTGATTTCTTCACTACAAATCCAGTGTAATCATAAAACATTGATATTGATTTGAAATATATATGGGAATAAAAAAAATTTTTAAATCGTAGTAAGTTACATATAACTGATATTAAAAACAGATCCCATGTATGTTTGAGGAATTTTTCTTCTTTTAGCAGAATGATTTGGATTAGTCTTCTTAAAATAATCAGTCAAATGAAGTTTTTGCTAAAGACACATGGTCATTGTGTGTTATTTTACATTTAGGAGGTGTAGGCAATTATTGTGTTGTAAGGACTTTCCTAGTCATTCTTCACAAAGGTAATTAGATAATTGGAATCACATGTGAACATGTCTACATATAGGAATAATTAAGTCATGGCCTATTCACCTCAACACCAGAACAACAGCATCACTTAGAGATTTTCAGACTGCACTTTCTAGTTGTACCTCTCAGTCTCTTCAGTGGGGGTAACCATTATTTAAAATTTTACGGTTACTATTTTTGTACTTTAAAGCATTTGCTGCTTGTTCTTGTAATCTTAAAATAGGTTCTAACTGATGAATGTGCTTAAACTAACAAAATGCCAATTTATACGACCAGTCGAGATAAATTGACTATGTGGAAAATTATTAAAATATACTGTTCAGACATCATTGGTATAATAAATACCTAGCCATATAATTTTCTCAAAATTTTAGCACAGACTTAATTTAATCTTCTAATTCTGAGGGGAACAAAGGAGAGCTCTTTTCTGTGATTTAATTTCCTAAGTATCCGGGCTACAATATAATCATCTGCGGACACATTCTATTCTGTTTTGTGGCTATTGTATTGGGAAACATAGTATAGATATTTGTGTAACCTGGAGAAACAGCTGTTTTACTTTCAGAGAGTATAGACAATAATGTTATTTCAAAGCCTTTCCCTGCCACTTTTCTAATGCAAAAAAAGATGCTGAATTTTGTTGAATGCTTTTTCTGCACCTATTGAGAGGATCATATGGTTTTTTGTTTTTGCTTCAATTGATATGATGTATTACATTTACGGTTTCGTGTATGTTGAACCAACCTTGCATACCTGTGATAAAGCCCACTTGATTATAATGTATATATATTTTTAAATATGTATCTGAATATTGTTTTCTAGAACTTTATTGAATATTTTTGTGTCACTACACATTAATGAAATTGGTCTGTAGTTCTCCTTTTTTGCTGGGTCCTTCCTGGTTTGGGCATCAGGGTGATATTTTCTTAATCTAATATGTTGGAAAAGGTTCCTTCCTTCTTCGTGTTTTATAATAGACTCTGCAATGTAGGTACAAGCCCCTCTTTGAAGGTTTGGTATAATTCTTGTGTGAAACCATCTGGTCCAGGACTTTTCTTTTTTGGAAGATTTGTATTGTTTCTGTGATTTCAGTGCTTGATATAAGTCTGTTTAAAATTTCTAATTCTTCTGGTTGAGATTTCTAGTTAATCCAATCATTAAGAGAAGTACATCAAAAATATTCAAATGGGGACAGAGGAATTCAATCTCTCACTCTTTGCAGATGATATGATCTTATACTTAGAAAATCCCAGAGGCACAACTATGAGGTTCCTGGAAGTGATCAAGGAATATAGTAACTGCTTGGGATACAAAATCAATGTCAACAAATCAGTAGCCTTCATATACTTCAATAGCAGTCAAACTGAGAATCAAATTAAAGACACAATACCCTTTACAGTAGCTTCAAAGAAAATGAAATCCCTGGTAAAACACCTGACAAGTGACATGGAGGATCTCTACAGAAAGAACTATGAAACACTGAGAAAATAAATAATAGATGTTAACATATGGAAGAACATACCATGATCATGGATGGGAAGAATCACCATTGATATTTATGTCCATACTATTCTAAGTGATATACAGATTTAATGCAATCCCCATAAAAGTACCAACATCATACTTTGAAGAACTTGAAAAAATAGTACTTTGTTTCATATGGAACCAGAAAAAAAATCCAAAATATCCAAAGAAATTCTAAGAAATAAAAACAAATCTGGAGGCTTCATATTGTCATACTTCAGGTTACACAACAAGTTTATGGTGATGAAACCAGCATGTAGTGGCATAAAGATAGCAATATAGATCTATACAGTAGAACAGAGAACCTAGAGATAAACTCAGCCACATATCATCATCTGATCTTTGATAAATCAAACAAAAACATAAATGAGGATAAAGAATCTCTATTTAATAAATTGTGCTGGGAGAATTGATTTACCACATATAGAAGACTGAAATTGGACCCACAATTCTCACCACTGACAAAAATTGATTCTCACTGGATACTCAATACACAAAATGATAAAAATTCTAGAACAAAGTTTGCAAAAACTCTTTTTTTAATTAAATCATAGCTGTGTACATTGATATGATCATAGGGCATCATACACTAGCATCATAGACCGTTTGACACATTTTCATCACACTGATTAATATAGCCTTCCTGGCGTTTTCTTAGTTGTTGTGCTAAGACATTTACATTCCACATTTACTAAGTTTCACATATATGCAAAAACTCTTAACATTGTCCTAGGAAACTATTTTATGAAGAAGACTCCATTGGCAATTGCATCAACACCAAAAATGAATGAATGGAACATGATCAAACTAAAAAGCTTTTGCACAGCTGCAAACAACTAAAGCAAATAGCCTTTGGAATGAGAGAAGATATCTTCATGCTACAAATCTGTCAAAGGTCTAGTAACTAGAATCTACAAAGAACTCAGATTAATCAAGAAAAGAGCAAATGATCTCATGTGTAAGTGGCAAGAAACATTAATAGAACCTTCTCTGAAGAAGACAGGTTAAGGGCCAACAAACACAGGAAAAAATGCTCATCATCCCTAATCATCAGAGAAATGTTAATCAAAACCATGCTGAGATTTCACCTAACCCCAGTGAAAATAACCCACATCACAAGGCCCTGAAGCTCCAGATGCTGGTGTGGTTGTGGAGAGAAAGGGATCTTTCTCTCTTTACACTGCTGGTGGGATTGCAAACAAATGCAGCTTCTTTGGAAAGAAGTATGAAGAATCCTCAAAAAATTAAAAGTAGACTTTCCATTTGATCCCACAGTTCTATTGTTAGGTATCTACCCAGAAGAAAAAAAAAAAATCATTTTACCATATGGACACTTGCACTAGAATGTCCTTCACAGGTCAGTTCTCAATCACTAAGATGTGAAATCAACCCAAGTGCCTGTCAACTCATGAATATATTAATAAACTGTGGTATATGCATACCATGGAATGCTATTCAGTCATAAAAACAATGAAGACATCACATCTTTTATATTAATCTGGATGGAGTTGAAGTACATTCTTCTTAGTAAAAAATCACAAGAATGAGAAAGCAAGTATCCAATGTGCCCAATACTAATATGAGACCTTCTCCTCGCTCCCCTTCCCTCCTCCTCCTACTTGAATTTAGTAGAATGGATGAAAATTGGAAGGTACATAGAAAAAGGGATCTGATAAATGTAGTGAGAGAAGAGTGAAGAAACAGTGTGATAATTTTACTTGTTTTACACAGTGAAGTATCATTGGATGATAGTTTCATTAATTAAGAAATAGAACACTGCCAGGGAAAATAAGGAATTTAATAAAATTATATTTTTCTTGGTCACTTATTGTATTTTAAGGTTCATTATTTAACTCTATGCTGCTGGTGTATCAAATAGCAATTGAGTTAATTATACATTGATTTTATCGAGGCACAAGTATGAATTGAACCTTTTATCATAATATCGTACATTTCTTTACTCTTAAAAATGCTTTTGAATTAAAATCTCTGCTGTTTGATATCTTGGTATACTTGTTTTCATATAGAAAGAAGTATGAAGAACTTGATATAGTTGTTTTCATATCAAAGCATGCGCTCTGTAATTTAATGGGGGAGTTTCATATTTAAGGTTATTATTGATATGTCAGGATATATTTCAGCTACCTTATTTGTGCATTTGATTATTACTATTTTATGTTCAGTCATCATATTCATCATTTCCATTTTGTCCCTCCATTCATCTGAAAGTACTCTCCATGTTTAATTATCAACTTTGGAATTTTACTAGGTTGAATTAACAGAATGATAATAAATTGTGAAATAAATCACTCATTCTTATTCTATTAAAAACCAAATCCTTGGTACATTTGAATTCTTCTACTCTCTCTAAGCTTATATGCCAATAAAATAGCTTAACTTTTTCCAAACTTTATTTACATAAATTACACCTTTCACTGTTCTACAGAAGAGTTTGTGGGTTATGAGGTTTAACTTTACAAATGTGCTCTGTCATAATAAATTCAGATAATAGAATTTGATATTTTCATTCATCTAATAAAAACATCAACAAATTATATGAAATGTTTTCTTCACAAGAGCTCTACAAATCTATAAATGACCTAATCAATATATTAATTTTCATTGATAATTTTTAAAAGTCAGAATAAACAAAAGTTTGATTATGACATTAAGCATCAAAATAAGAACCACCAATATACTGGTGATGATTCTCACTATAACCACTACATTTTAAAAATATTTATTTAAAGCAATGGGTTTGAAACTTATACACATTAACCATATGTAATACTTGTTGAACAATAGTGGCTAATAGGGAATGGTTGTCTTTTATTTCTGTTGACAAATGCAGAAACGTTATTCATTATACCACTTTTTTTCTTTATTTCAGAATATTACAGGGACATATAAACTTTGGTTATATAGTTGCTTTGTACGGATTGAATGAACATTATAAGGCTGCTCCTCACTCACATAGTGTGCATTGCACTCATTAAGTACTTGACTCTCTTTCCAGGGAAGAGCTATGTTGAAAGAAAAAATTGATCTCCGTGTTTTCAGCCTCCCCCTTCCTCTATTATTCTTGGCATTCTATGACTTTCTAACTCTAAAAAGACAAAGTCTTCCAAGAAAACTATTACAACTCAGAGGCTTGAATTGCCTTTACCAGTTACGTGAAGAAGGAAAAATGTTCCTTTAGTGAGAGTACAATTTAAAGACATCAATCCTTGAAGTACTATCTTCAACTGACAGTTCAGATATGTTGGGCCGGGAAGTTTATATGGATCTTGCAACCCTAAGATCTTTTGACAGAATAAGTCCTTAAAAATTTAAGGAAGCACTTCATAAGTCAGGCAGTACCTATAGTGTCTGTCTCCCCAGTGCTAAATGTTTTGGCAAAGATGCTGTTGCTTCATCATATTTAAAAGGAAAGTAGACCCTAGGGGAGCATGTGTCTTCCATGGTGTCAGGAAAGGAGACAGTAGCAAAGCCAGCGCTTTGCTTGTTATACTTGATTTCAACACTGATAATCAACTTCCAAATTATATTTCAATGCATACAATGTAACTTTTTGTTGATAACCACGAAAGAAGAAGATTAGGACTTTTTTCTATTGCCTTTAGCAGAATGTCACTGATGTACCTGACAACCCAATGCCTTTCATTTTTCTTTATGAAACTTACATTCACTATAAAATTAGTGTTAGACATCAAAAAATAGTCATTTCAGATTGAAAACAGTCATGTACTACACAATGCTCAACAAGAAATCACTTATATTACAGTAGTCCCAAAGACAATAATGGAACTGAAATATTCCTGTCACCTAGTGATAGCATAGCCGTCTAATGCCACCCATTACCAACATGTCTGTGGTCATTCTGGCATAGGCAAACCCACGGTACTGCTAGTCACATAAAGTATAGTACACACAATTATTTACAGTATATAGTAACTGATAATAACAAAAAAAGGCTATATTACTGTTTTGTGTAATTACTACACTACATATTTTGTCACCATTTTACAGTGTAACACTTCTATTTATTAAAAACAAAAAGTTAACTATAAAAAAGCCTGAGGCATAATTTTTGGAATGTATTTCAGAAGAAGGCATTGTTATCATAAGAGATGACAGCTTTGTGCCTGTTATTGCCCCTGAAGACCCAAAAGTGGGATAAAATGTGGAGGTTGAGAATGTAATATTGACAATCCTGAACTTAGGATAATGAACATACTTGTGACTTAGGTTTTAACAAAAACAGGCTAAAACTTAATATATATAAATATATATATATTTATAAATAAAAAGCCTTATAGAAAAAGGATATAAAGTAAATTTATTCATACAGTGGTACAACATATTTGTGTTTTAAGCTAAGTGTTGTTAATATTTGTTAGAATTACACCCAGACAGATAAAAATCAATAGTCTTCAAATATTGGTACATATTGCAAAAACAAAACTGCAGATATATTTGGAAGCCTTCAATACTTTCACAAATAATAGTTATAAAATAAATTATATGGGAATATTTTAATTCCTTAGAATGAGAAGTACATGCAATTAAAAGAAAAACACCATGCTTTAATGTGCATAGTGAGTGGTTTCTTAAAACAAATAAAAAGCTGATTTGTTGTCCTGTCCTGTTGGCTCACACCTATAATCCCAGCACTCTGGGAGGCCGAGGCAGGTGGAATGCTTGAGCTCCGGAGTTCCAGACCAGCCTGAGCAAGAACAAGACCCTATTTCTAAAAATAATCAGACATTGTGGCAGGTGCCTGTAGTCCCAGCTAATGGGAAGGCTGAGGCAAGAGGATCACTTGAGCCCAAGAATCTGAGGTTCCTGAGCTGTATGCCACAGCACTCTAACAAGGGTGACAAAGTGAGACTCTGTCTAAAAAAAAACCCATAAAAACTGATTTGTTGGTGTATGGAACATGTGAGATAAAATTCTACTTAACCTCTTTTGTTAGCATGTACTCTCTAGTAAAAGCAGATAGGAAAAATTCTAGAATGTAGGCAGGAATTTTACTAAGGGATAAACTTTATCAAAAACATTAAAAAGGAAATGCTTTCTTAGGCCTATGTTGATGAAATCCAAGTTATATGATGAAAAACGTGTTTATAAATAACAGTTCAATGAGTTATTCATGATAATAAAAATAAAATAGCATATATTTGATTATCAATGCTTAATTTTGTTTTTCTCACAGCCTGATAATTGGACTAAAATCTCAAGAAGGGTTCATTTTATTCAACTTCATATTTCCAAAATACCTAGTTCAATAGTTAAAAAAAAGTCTTCATAAAATTTAATGCATACGAATGAGCACTATTACATTCTAAACTCTTCTAGAAAAAAAAAAAGTAGAAATTGAAGTAACTTTTCCACAAAACATCTTAAGTATCAAAGTTTGATAAAATATACATTTTGCTGATAAATATATTGAAAACATAGTAGTGGAGAAACCCTTTTAGCTGCTTATCGTTGTGGCGTACCAATCTGCATGGAGGCTGTCACTGCAGGTGAGCCCTGTCTACTAGATGGTACTCCAGTTATAGAAAGCTTTATCATTGGCCCCATATGCCTTATCAGCACTTGACTATGACTAGTATTACAGAGAATCTCATTCCATTTTTATTTAATTTTACTAAACTTAAATTTTAATAGCAACATAGGCATAGTGACTACCACACCGGATGGCACACCTCTAGAATATTAGCTTATTTTTCCCTTCCCATATTAATAAACATGGTACATAAATTACTGTAATCACTGATGAATTCCATTTTTCTAAAGTTTATAAACAATAAATGATTTTCATGGGTGTTATTCTTATGAAATTTGTGGTCATGTTTATTCTGAATCAGATAAAATAAGCAAGGGCTATCGAGCAAGTAAAAGAACAAAACTACTATTGGTTTAGTCTTGAATCTCTTAATGGACAGCGTCTTTTTCACTGTGTGGGAGTTTATCTTGAGTAAAGGCTTCAGAAGATGTGCTTTAAATTGAATACACCTATCGGATCACTTTGTGCATTCACACACAAAGAAGATAAAGCATTATAAAGTAATTGTTCACTTACTTGAAGGATCCTTTGTACTTAGAGGGTGTGTTTACTTGAGATATTTTTCTATGAACTTTTATTTACTTTTCCTGAAATTTACCAGCATGACTCTCTCCACCTTCTTTCTGAGATGAAACCCAAGTGCTTACAAAAATACACCGGAAATTTTATTGAATGTAAGGCAATTGAAATACAGTTTGATGCATTGTTCAGACACAAAGTGTCATTACATTCACCCATCTTTAGGGTGTAAAAGAATGTGTGCTTCTCTCATTTTTCTGGCTGAATACACATGCAGAGCCTGTTCAATAATTTTGAACAAACTCCTGACTTATTTGCATATGCTGTGAATCTAAATGTTTAAAGACACATATGATTTAAGCAAAAGACTTACAAAATTTAAAATAACCTTATATCACAAATGAATAAATTTGAAATTCTGCAGGACACCAGAAACATGTGCATAATTGTGGTATACAAAATAAAAACCTTTCTAAAATCCTTTAATTTGATTATATATTATTTTGTTTTCCACCTCTGAACAATTAATACTGAACTTTTTTTTTTTCTCTTATTGGTTGAGAAATGGGCAGTTATATATTTCTACAGAATTGGACCTTTATTATTTCACTAAAATGACTCTGTTGACAAAATTTTAAAATTCTAATTTTATTTGCCACGTAAGCCCTATCTACATATTGTTACCTATTTAAACTTGTGATGACTCTTGGAAATTGGTCAAAGGTTTTCTAAAATTTTTCTAGAATTTTCTCTTGTTAACATCTTGTGTGTGTGTGCGCCCACGTTATATATTATTAAATTGTAACAAAATTTAGGCAATTCTTCTGCCTTATTTGTTAGTAAAACCAGCTAAAAATACCTTCACTTGATTTTCTCAGCTCTTTTCACCTTTGACTATGCTCAAAAATTTAGTTAGGAAAATGATATTCAGCTATTCTGGAACAGATATGTTTAAGAACTATTATATAATTCCTCAACAGTCTCAAGAAGTCCTAAAGAATACAGACAATGTTAGTTTCTAGAAAAACAACCACTTCTACCTTATGTTTGTCCTTACTCATCCTGCAATGCTTTTCCACCTGCTTAGAAACAATACTGAGGAAGCTGCTGTTTTGTTGGTATGAAATGCAAAGACAAGACTTGTTACTCCATGAAAATAAGAGCTCAATCTTATATTAGTACACACTGAAAAAGAAACTGGGCAAGGATTATACCCTGGGATTAGTGGTTCTCACAGTGTGAAGAGAATAAATGAAAATTCTCAAGACACCTTCCAATAGACTGAATCAAAATCTCTAGGATTTCTACCTGGCAATCTGCATTTTAACAAAAGATCCTGGGAATTGTGATAGGCAACAATATTGAAAAATCACTACTTTTTACCATTGTGACTAGAAACAGTATCTGTGTGTTTGTGTTCGTATGTAGATAGATTTCTACCAAATACCTTTTAACTAGTTACTAGTAGACGTATATTTTAATAAGTTAAAGCTTCTGCCCCTCCCTATTTTAATCAAACCTGGTTTTTAGTTCTGCCATTTAGAATTCCTAGTGCTACAATCTTCGGAGACTCAGTTTTCTACTCTGTAATAAAAACAGCTAAACTTTAGGGTTTTGGTGGAGATTAAATAAAAAAATAGATGTAGAATGCTTGAACCTATGGGTATTGTAATTATGATAATTACTTTTTCCTGTAAGTACTATAGCAAGTGAAATTCCTGTACTGGAATAAACTAATTTTCTTATTGTTAGTTTTCACAACATAGAAACTTGATCCCTTTATAAACTGTAATGTTGAAGATGCACATTCGTGTTTTCTATTTTTTGAATATTTCTCTTGCAACCTAAAATTACATTTAATGTTTTCTGAATGTTTAAATGTATTTGTTATATTACCAAAACACTTTGCAAAGAGCCAACATTTAATGATGAAAGATTAGGCTAAAAAAGGAAAATATACTATATAGTAGAATAATATAAATTTAACAAAATATTATGTATATAGAGTAGAAACTCTGTAAGTTGATCACCCAAACTGGTCAATACACAGAGGTGGTCAACATAAGGAAATCAGCCTACTTTACTTATACATATAGGTGGTACATGTCCAGTTTATGAAAATGAGGTCAAGTTAAGGAGTTGGTCAACAATTGAGATACTACCATATACTTATATAGAATAACATTTTTAATACACTGAGAAATAAATAAAACTTATAAAATGAAGTGATATGTGATTTCATTGTTGTGCACATATAATTGGAGAGGGAGGAGAATTATGTCAGACAATATTAAATGGCTGGACATTCTGTCCTTCCCCTGGCCAGGTTCAGTAGCTCACTCCTATAATCCCTGAACTTTGGGAGATTGAGATGAGAGGACTGCTTGAGCCCGGGAGTTGGAGACCAGCCTGGCCAACATAGTGAGACTTCATCTCAACAACAACAATAACAAAATATCGGTGTGCTGTGCTCACACCGATTCTGAGATTAGGCACATACTCTACTTCAGCCAGTAAGAAATAAGCAAATACGCTTTAAGGAGAAAGTTGAAAATGACTGTTTATTGATGTTTGCCTTCTTATTCTTCTCTTGGAACCTGTGAACACCATGTGCCAGTTAGTTGAAGGATGAGAAAACATATGATACAGAACTGAAGATCCCCAGTGATAGCCTATAAGTAGCCCGTCATGAGAATTACCTGATTCTCGGATATCTGTCAGCCAGAAGACTCACCCCTTAACCATGAATATGTGAGAAAGACCTGAAGAATAGTCCAAAACAAACAATGGCCCAAAGCAGGTGAAGCACCCAGGTAACAATGTTCTCAGGTTCTTAAGTGACTAAGATGGAAGTTATCAGTTGTGCAAAAAAGTTAACTGATGAAAGAATCATCTAGAAGGATTTATCATATTTAAATATTTGGATTATTAAAAAACAATCTTGTTAATCATGTTCTCTGTGTTTTCAACACTATATTTCAAACTAAAAGGGAAAACATTTCATTTAACTATAAGACATGGTTATAGATTCAACTCTTGCAAATATTTTCAAAATATATTCCTAATTTAAAACCACAGTTATATGTTAAAGTAGAAACAATATCTCTCAAGGTAAGAAATCTTTATAATGGTTTAAGTGTTGTTACTTCAGATCAAATGTACATGGGGCTGGTGCCCTACTCCTTTGATCCACAGGCTCCACCCATGGGCATTTACATTTTGAGGGAAATAGATCATCTTGTTTTATGTCAGTATTTCCTTAGGGAAACTTTTATTTTTAATTAGGTACACTCACTCTACTGGATTCCTTCCACTACCCTTAATACACAAATTATAGAGAAAAATTATGTTATTATTATATTTCTAGAATATTTTTATCTTATATATGCTATAATTTTTCACTGTTTTTTTCTGCTTTGTCTTTCTAATAAGACAAGAAATTCTGCAAAGGTTCGGGACCTTTAGCTCAGTGGTTGAAGTGCTGGCCATTTGCACTGGGACAGCAGTTTGGGTTCTAACCCACCCAGGGCCTGCTAAACAACAATGAGAAGGCGGCACCTTTGGCTCAACAGAATAGGACGCCAGCTCTATATACTGGAGGTGGTGGGTTCAAACCTGGCCCTGGCCAAAACTGCCAAAAAAAACAAAACAAACAAACAAACAAAAACAATTAAACAACAATGACAATAATAACAAAAAAATAGCTGGATGTTGTGGAGGGAACCTGTAGTTACTTGGGAGGCTGAGAGAAGAGAATCACTTTAGCCCAAGAGTTTGAGGTTGCTGTGAGCTATGATGCCATGGCACTTTACCAAAGGCAACATAGTGAGACTGTGTCTCAATAAAAAAAAAAAAAGAAAGAAAGAAAGAAAGAAAGAAAGAAAGAAAGAAAGAAAGAAAGAAAGACCAGAAATTCTACAAAGTAATAATTACACTTTCAACTTCCATTATATATCACATATACACTGTCTTTTAGTATTAGGACATATGCAGTAGCTGGTATAGTCTATACCTATAATGCAAAGATGATATATAATTGTATAGATACCAGTTATATTATATTTTTGACCTAAATGACTAATTGTTACTATATGTTGCTCCAGATATAATAGTAACATTTTAAGTTTTATAACCAGGTAATAAAGTGATATAAAAAGGAATTCATATATACCAGGGGTGGCGAACAAGTTCGACACAAAGAGCTAAAATTTTAAACTGTGAGAGTCAGAGAGCCACACCACGCAGTGACCTGCCAAAACAGACAAACACTCATACAAAAGCATATAATTTTAACAATAATATATTAAACACATAATATAACATGCTCAGTCAGGTGTTTTTGTTACCTTGTTGGAGTGATGGGATGATAATCTCAGTGGGATTTCTGGCATCTTTTGTTTTCAGTAATCTTCTGCAAATTAGGTTTGTATTCAGTTGTAGCCACTCGGAGAAGACGGGATGACGCAGCCTGGGGGCGGGACTACGCGCTCAGAGATCTCTCCTCAGAGGTCCCTCCTCAGAAGCAGCATAACAAAATCCAAACTTGGCAAAAAGCCACAGTATACAAAATAATGATAAGAGGCAAAGAGCCGCATTCATTTTGGCCGGGAGCCGCATGCGGCTCAAGAGCCGCGTGTTCGCCACCCCTGACAATAAGGATATCTATAACCAAGGTGTCCATCCAGAACCTACATCCCCATAAAAGTACCCACAAGCAAAACCAAAGGTCCCTACTCAACATATGCTACAGACACACCCTTAAAAGTGAGAGGGAGGAAAAACAAAACCCAATTTACACAAAAAGAAATCCATAAACAGGAAGCAACAATTGCTCTAGATGAGAAGGAATCAGCACAAAGGTTCTGGAAGTATGAAAAATCAGCGTGAAGGGACATCCCCAAAGGAACACATCAGCTCTCTAGCAATAGACACCAACCAAAATAAAAATACTGAAATGGGTGGCACCTTTGGCTCAAAGGGGTAGGGCACTGGCCCCATATGCCGATTGTGGGTTCAAACCCAGCCCCAGCCAGAAACTGCAAAAAAAAACAAACCAAACCAAAACAAACAAACAAATAACAACAACAACAAAAAGAAATGAACTGAAATGACAGATTAAGAATTCCAAATATGGATTATAAGGAAGCTTAGTGAAATCCAAGAGAAAAAAGAAAATCAAGTCAAAGAAATCAGAAAAACAACTTAGGAAATTTATGAAAAATTTACTAAAGAGATATATTAAATAAAAAGCAAATAGAATTTCTAGAAATGACAAAATTCATTAAAAAAATGCAAGTCACAGTGGAACATTTTAAGAATAAATTAGACTAAGTAGAAGTAAGAATTTCAGAGCTTGAAGATAACTCTTTTTAATTAACCCAAGAAGATCAAGGGGAATGAAAAAAAAGTCTATAAGAAATATGGGATTATGTAAAATAGCCAAATGTAAGAAATATAGACAATGCTGAGGGTGAAGAAAAAGGGAGAAGATGTAGAAAACCTATTTGAAGAAATAATTGAGGAAAGCTTCTCTAATCTTGCTAGAGATACGAGAAGATGAATGAACACCTGGGAGATTCATTGCATAAAGGGAATTATCAAGACATATATGGCCACAGGCAACATGGAGGAGGAACTCCTTTAAGTTGTAAGGCAAAAATATTAAGCAATGTACAAAGGAAAACCCATCAGACCAGCAAGAAACTTCTGAAGCAAAACTTTAAAAGCCAGAAGAAAATGGGGTCCTATCTTTAGTCTCCTGAAACAAAATAACTGGCAGCCAAGAATTTTGCATTTAGCTAAACCAAGATTTGTAAATGAAGAAGAAATAAAGTCTTTCCCAGAAAAGCAAACACTAACAGAATTTGGCACGCTTAGCCTCACCCTACAGGAAATGTTAATTTTGTAAAAACACCCAAAGTTATAGTTTACAGTTCTTATAAACCAATTTTGTAAAAACACCCAAAGTTATAGTTTACAGTTCTTATAAAACAATAGCATGAGAGAGAAAACAAAACAGTAAGATGTCATTTAACATGCTAAATAGAACATTAGCTCACTTATCACTAATAACACTGAACATTAACATTCTGAATGCTACACTTAAAATACACAGATTAGCTGAATGAATGAAAAAAAAAACACTTCCAAAATATATGCTGTCTCAAAGAAACACATTTATTTTATTTTTTAAGAGCGGTTTTATTTTAATCATTTACACTTATAGTATTTGGTGTTGAGCCTGAAATTCTTTACATTAAAAATCTGATGCCCTCTCAGTAGGAAACGAAATCTGAGTTTGGAAGAAGTTAGTCTTCACATTACTCAGCTAATGGAAGACAGAATCCTAAAATCAGATTCCAACTTCCACCTGCACTGACAACACAAAGCAAAGCATTTATTCATTTTAGCATTGTACAAGTATAAAGACCATTAAACCTGGATTTATTAACTTTAGGTAATAATAATTAAAAAGATAGAAAAGGGTCATGTTACATGAACTTAAAAATTGAGTATTTGTATAAGAAGTGATGAAGAAAACTAACGATAGGACAATAAGTTAGTGGTCAACCAGCCAATATATAATATGATCAGTTAAAAAAAGGGGCCAAAAGATTAATGTGTATCATGCATCATCTTCCATGCAATATCTCAGCTTTTTTCAAAGAAACACATTTAAACCACAAGGACTCACACAGACTCAAGGTAATGAGATGGAAAAAAAAAAAATTCCACACAAATGGAAACCCAAAATGAGCAGGTATAGCCATTCTCATATCAGATAAAATAGACTTTACAAATAACAATATTAGGCTTGGCACCTGTAGGTCAGCAGCTAGGGCGCCAGCCACATACACCAGCGCTTATGGGTTTGAACCCAGCCTAGGCCTGCCAAACAACAATGACAACTACAACAACAACAAAAATAGCTAGGTCTTGTGGTGGATGCTTGTAGTCCCAGCTACTTGGAAGGCTGAGGCAAGAGAATTGCTTAAGTCCAAGAGTTTGAGTTTGCTGTGAGCTATGATGCCATGGCACTCTACCGAGGGTGATATAGTGAGACTCTGTCTCAAAAAAAAAAAAAAAAAAATTAAGAAAAAGACAAAGATGATAATTATATAATGGTAAAGGGAGCAATTCAATGAGAAGATACACCAATCCTAAACATATATTCATCTAACACAGGAGCTCTAAGTTTCATATAGCAGATTCTTCAAGATCTAAGCAAAGAAATAAACAGTAGCATCTTAATAGTTGGGGACTTCAATAGTCCACTGGCCAAACTGGACAGATTATCAAAACAGAAAATGAATAGGGAAACATTGTACTTAAACAAGATTCTGGAATGAATAGACCTAACAGACATTTAAAGAGCAATCTACCCCCAGATTACTAAATATACATTATTGGATGGGTCATTTTATAAGCCTGATCGTAATTTAGGGCACAAAACAAGTCCCAGCAAATTCAAAAAAATTGAAATTATACTATGTATTTTCTCAGATCACAGTGGAATTAAAGTAGAAATCAATTCCAAGAGAAACATGTACATTTACACAAAGGCATGGAAACCAAAATAACCTAATGTTGAATAATCCTTGGTTCAATGATGAAATTAAGAGGGTGGAGAGCCCCAACACGTTCTACGAAGCAAACATCACCCTGATACCAAAACCAGGAAAAGACCCAATTAAAAAGGAGAACGTCAGACCAATCTCACTAATGAATATAGATGCAAAAATTCTCAACAAAATCCTAGCCAATAGATTACAGTTTATCATCAAAAAGTCATACATCATGATCAAGTAGGTTTCATCCCAGGGAGGCAAGGCTGGTTTAACATATGCAAGTCCATAAACATCATCCACCATATTAACAGAGGCAAAAATAGAGACCATATGATCCTCTCAATAGATGCAGAAAAAGCATTCGATAAAATTCAAAATCCTTTTTTAACTAGAACACTGCAGAGTATAGGCATAGGTGGCACATTTCTGAAACTGATTGAAGCTATCTATGACAAACCCACAGCTAATATTTTACTGAATGGAGTAAAACTGAAAGCTTTTCCTCTTAGAACTGGAACCAGACAAGGCTATCCTCTGTCATCTTTACTATTCAACATAGTGCTGGAAGTTCTACCCAATACAATTAGGCAAGATAAGGAAATAAAGGGCATCCAAATCAGAGCAGAGGAGGTCAAACTCTCCCTCTTTGCTGACAACATGATCTTATACTTAGAGAATCCCAAAGACTCAATGACAAGACTCCTGGAAGTCATAAAAAAAAAAAAAATACTGTACTGTCTCAGGAGCTAAAATCAATGTCCACAAGTCAGTAACCTTTGTATATGCCAATAACAGTCAAGATGAGAAGCTAATTAAGGATGCAACTCCCTTCACCATAGTTTCAAAGAAAATGAAATACCTAGGAATATACCTAACAAAGGAGGTGAAGGACCTCTGTAAAGAAAATTATGAAATCCTCAGAAAGGAAATAGCAGAGACTTTAACAAATGGAAGAACATACCATGCTCATGGCTGGGAAGAATCAACATTGTTAAAATGTCTGTATTTCCCAAAGCAATCCACCTATTCAATGCATTCCTATTAAACTACCAATGACGTACTTTCAAGATTTGGAAAAAATGATTCTGCATTTTGT
>CAUYPK010043983.1:0-29419 GCA_963574355.1 Loris lydekkerianus
AATTCCCTCTTTTGTTTTTTGTATGGCGGATAAACATAGCTCCTGTCTTAGGTTGCCTGCTCTTGCAGTTTCAGTCTTACCCGTCATGGGGATACAAACATCAATGGTTTGGTCCCTGTCTTAGGTTGACTGAACGCAGAGTGATCTTACCCGTCTTTGGGTACACATTTCAATTGTGTCTTTCTTCAGAGGCATACATACTGTGTTTATTCCCGTATTACTCAGTAATGTACTGCGGCATGTGGAGAGCATCTTTAAGTGGATTTTTCTTGGGCCTTAGGGTCTTGATTCTGTCAAGTAACACAAAGCAGGTGCAGCATTGCCCCGGCCCGCGGGGCTAGTTCAGCAGGGACCTAGGGCAGGGGTATTGAGAGAGTGAAAGAGACAAGAGACACGAAGAAAGGAGAGCAAGACAGGATTCTGATCAAGCTCTGAAAAAGCTTTTTTAACAGCTATATATGCTCAAGCAGAAGAGGGAGTGTGCTCGGGGGGTATGAGAGGGTGGGGAATTCCCTGTAGCAGGTGTGGTAATCCAAGGGTCAGAATGTTCGTTTTGCCTAGGGCAGTAACCTTCCAAGCACCTGACTTATTGCGATAAGTTTCCATGGTGAGCTTGCTCTTAAGTATTGGCTCCCGGCACAGCATAAGTTGGAGAAGCTGTTTTCTGTGCACTGGTTGATGCATTCTATATTGTGTTGAGTTGACCTCAAGTAGTGTGTGATTTTTCTCATCTAATTATTAAAAGAGTAATTTTGAAATGCATATTTGAAGTCTCCTATAATATTGTTGACCTAACCCTATAATCATTTTGTAGTAGAGATTTAAAGTATCTTGAGAAAAGCATGCTAGATACTTGTGCCAAATTAATAGATATTTAATGTGCTAAGTTCACACCAGGTGCTGGGAGTGCAGTGGTGAATAAAATAATGGCTATTTCTGTACTGGTAGGAGTCTACAGTTTACTGGAAAGAACATCAAACAAACAAAGTAATTATGTAATTGGAACTCATGATATGTACTTGAAATAGGCTGTGTTTTTCTGAAGTGCTGGTATGGGAGAGTGATAGATAAATTAATATCTGAAAAGTGATTAGGGTATCCAGGTTGGAAGTCCAATGTGTGAAGCCTAGATGTGAGAAAAGCTTTGCTGTTGGGAAACTGAAAGATGGCTAGTGTGGCTGCACAGCAGAGCATGACAGTGGGCAGAGGTGAGGCCTGAGGCTGCTGAGGTAGAGGCTGGGGCCTGAGTAAGCCACACTTACCAGGCTATGCTGTGGATTTTGGATCTTATCCGAAGTGCAATGGGGAATACTCTGGGTTTTTGTTTTTTTCTTTGCCTTTTAAAAAAAATCAGGGTGAAATTCGCATAACATAAAATGAACCATTTTAAAGTGAACAGTTCAGTGGCATTTAGTATATTTCCAATGTTGTGCAACTACCATCTGTTTCTATTCTAAAAAATTTTCATCATCTCAAGAGTAAACTATGCCCATTAAGCAGTGATCAAAGGGTTTTAAGGGAAATGATGTGGTCTGATTTGTAGTATTTAAGATCTTTCTGGAAAGTTTCTAGAGAAAGGGATTAGAGAGGGCACAACTGGAAGCAAGAGAACCAACTTGGGAATTACTGTCATATCCGTAGGTAGAGTGACAGCTTCTAGGACAAGGAGCAAGAATAGTGACCAAAGATACAAAGATACAAAGAGAAGCGTAGAATGATCTAAAATAAGGTTGTGTAATCAGGCTTGATTATCTGTGACTAAAGCACCTCATAATTGTTTGTATCACTGTTTCCTAATGGGGATGATCCATACCCTATTCAAATCTGTCTAGGATACTCATTCAAAGTATATCTGCTTAAGTCCATCTCAAACTAATGAAGAAGACTGGAGATGGTCCTTAGAGATTATTGTTGGGGCTTGGTACTCATAGCACAGTGGTTATGGTGCCAGCCATGTACACCGAGGGTGGCGGGTTTGAACCTGACTTGGGCCAGCTAAACAACAGCTAAACAACTGCAACAACAACAATAAAATAAAAATAGCCGGGCATTGTGACAGTAGCTATTCCCTTGCCTCAACCTCCCAAGTAGCTTGGCATTAGGAAGGTTGAGAACCACTGCACTATTGATAGATTCTGAAGCCAAATATGTAATATGGACTATTTAATAGTGAGTATTTATTTATTTTTTTCTTAGAGTACTGTGACTCTTCTAGAATTAAATGGTTCCTGATTATGAATAATGGTATTATCATGAAATACAATGTAAGTACAATAAAACATTTTATTGTAAAAGCAAGAAATAACTGCTGGAAATTAACTTGTAAAACAAACCATCCCAGTATATTTGCAATTATCCTACATCTGTAAGATTCCTGTTATTTTAATGAGATGTTTACCCCAATGAACTGATTATAAAAGCCAGAGTTTTTGAGAACTTGTTTTTTGGAAAGATTCTACAAGCTCTCGTAAAAATCACCAATAATTTTTAAATTTTGAAATTTTGGATGGATTACATAAGTGACATGTAATTTATTGACATGTGGTGGACCTCTTTCCATGTCAATAAATACATATATTTTTAATGACTTAATACTTTCATGTTGAAATTTTTATCTGTAACTTCTGTTTTCTGCTCCCCTTGGGGTATTTGTAGCCCAGAGCTACCTCTTAGACCTGTCACTGCCAGCCTGAATTTATAGCACTCAAATGTCTTTAACCCAGAGGTGTTTGAGATCTTTCAGATAATCTCCTCTTACCTCCCAGTTTATGAAATGTGTTTAATTAAATTATAATTTTAGAACTGAGAGGGGTCATGGAGAACATCTGGTCCTCTAGGTTGCTTGAAACTGTAGCCTTTGGAGAGCTGGAAGTGACTAAGGCTCTGCTGCGGAGGGGTGGAGATGAGGTAGGTCCTTGGGGATTTATCCCATGAAGAAGGTGTGCACACCCAAGGAGAGCCCGTCTATCTCTACCTGACCTAATGGCACTTATAGGCGGCCGCCCCTCTGCTGCTTTCAGGTGGCCGTGATGGCCCCTGCTTTCTGCTCGCAGCTTTCTGGTTGCCCATGCCTCTCCCCTCCCACCACAAGGATTCTCTTCTCACTTTTTGGGATATGAAGTGTTCAGCTTCTGTAAAAAGATGTTTCATTTTGATTAATGTTATTTTCACTCTTCTGGAAAGACACTTAGATACCTCTGGCTGTGTTTCTTTTTCAGCATGTATAAATTCAGATTTGAAAGAAATTTCATTGCTTCACCATGGAATTTTATAATGAAATAATATAATATTTTGTGTGTCTGGCTAGTTTCTTTCATTTTTTTGTTTTTTCTCCTAGAACACTTAAGTTTGGAGAGGGATATGAAGCAAAGCTGTCCATTTATTTTAGACTAAAAGCAGAATCAGTAAATAGCCAGATTTTTTTAAAAGCTTGTCCGCCCAACACAAAAATTCATGTTGTTGTGCAAGGGCAAACACCATAGAATACAAAAAGGAAAGTGAAACTTATCAGAAAGCCTACTAGAAATAACTATGGTTGAAATTTTAGTAAAATTCTTCCAGCCATATCTTTGAGTCTGTGTATTTACATATACTTACACACACAGTATATGCAGACCAAATTCTAAATAAATGGGATTTTTGCTCTATGTGCTGTTATGTAATCCATTTTTTTTCTAGTGACATGTGGTGGGCCTTTTTCCATGTCAATAAATACATATATTTTTAATGACTTACTATTTTCATTAGATGCCTTTCCTTGTAAGTAATAGAATTTTTAGGGCAAACTGCCATAAGAAAGAATATGTTCACATATTGAAAAGTCCAGTGAGTGGGGACTTCAGGCATGTTTTAAATCGGGATTTAGGATTTATTTATTTATAAGTTTGCGTTTCCTGTTGTTTGTCATACTCCTTGTAGTAGTAAATAATTGCAGCTCCAGGGGCACGTTCACTATCCAGAGGACCAGAGCTGTTCTTCTTTAATCTTCCCTTCCTTCTTGGATCGTCAGAGGTCATGTGACTCGGAAAATATTATTTTCTGATTTTCTTATATTTGAGTAGAAGTTTAGTGTTCTGTTTAGGAAAGATGGGGAGAAGCCTTGCTGACTAGGCAGCTAATGGTGTCTGTCAAAGTTTACTCTAGGTTTAATGACAGACAGTTGTTTACAGCTTTTCATTCTAAAAATCATTGCTGCTCTAAGCACACTTGTGTGTATACTATTTTACACTTGTGCTGTTACCTCATTTGGGTAAATTCTTACTGAAAGAATTGCTGGATCAAAAAGTGTGCCCATTTTTCACTTTGCATAGCTGTCAAAGATATAAAGGCACACTTTCTCCCCAATTATGTGTTGATACTCCTCAATTGCCTATTGTGAGTTGGGTTATTTTGATTTTTTTTTAGCTTCTGAATTTTTAAGTGGAGGCTTCAGAATTAAAGCAGAATTTCAGGTGTCAACAATTTCTCTGAGCCAGACAAATTGGAAGTGACATCATTTGCTTTTAATCAAATCTCCTGTGGCATTAAAATATTTCTCCAGGAAGGTGAAGAGGAAAGGATGGAGAGGTGTGTGTTCAGCCAGCTGCCAGCCCAGTGCGTGGTGGATGACTGCCTGAGGGGTAGGCTGTTTGGGAGCCTTTGAGTGCTCACCTGTGTCTCACTGCTGACACGTGCTTTCTCTCCAGGCAGTCTGTTACTGTGTACCACCCATTCCAATACAGACTGTGGAAACCGGGGATGCATAACTGGGAGTACGAGGAGCTGATGGCCATTTATGCATTTACTTTGTCCTTTCTTCTTCTTCTTTTTATATTAAGTCAAATACACATAGATCATGAATACGTTCATGCATATGTGGGGTACAATGTGCTGATTTTTTTTCATACAATCTGATGTGGTTAGATCATACCAATCAACATAGCTTTCACCTCATTTACATGATTATTGTGCCAAAACATCTATTTTCTACGCTTGACAGATTTGACTTGTACCCTTATCCTTTCAACTATAGTTTTTCTGAGTTCTTGGTATTTATTTAGTGAAAAATTTTAACTTAGAAATCAGTGGATTCTGGGATGGCAGCACCTAGTGTGCCTTGGTGTCCTTTTGAGGAAGTGAATGGGAAAGCTCATCAAGATGACACACTTGTAGAACTCTGGCAGGGGGCTGTGGTTTGCCTGAGCAGACTTTATGAGAAGGGCATTCAAATGGAAGCCCAGCAGAAGATTGCAGAGTTGTGGGTAATATCTTTTGAGTATTTTCAGGCATAGTTGCATTTGCCATCCAATTTAATCCTCGTGGCAACCTTTTTTTTTTTTTTAATGTGAATAATAAGACACTCAAATTTAGAGAGATTAAGTAACTTGTCCACTGTCAGAGCTGGTATGTGGAAGAATCAAGAATTTTGAACCCTTTCTTCTACACATTGTGCTCCATGATGCTCTGTCTCTCCCCAAATAGAAATTAATAGCATCTTGCTTTATTTTAACTGATGATACAAAAGGAGAAATACAAAGTGGAGTATTGAAATTGAGATATGGCCTTGAAGAAATTCACCTGAGAATTGCAAATGATAAATGACAAAGTGTAAATAGCCCAAACAAGTCAGCTCAATGATGAGAGAAAACAGGCTTTCCTGAGGGAGGTGATGGTGCAGGTTGGGAGTATTCATGAGCCTGGGACACATGGAAAGAGACCAAGTAGCGAAGATAGACAAGAGAAAAGTGATAGGGTATGTCTAAAGCAATGAATATGCTACAGGAATATTGATAATATATCATTATTGTTAAATTAGAAATATTGACAAATTCTCATATATGTATATGGTCATGACCAAATGTGATCGCAAAGTAGAGCACTTGTGGAGTTTAGGTGATATCTGAACTTGTCTGATATGTTTATGTGGGTTCAGAATGCTAGAAAGCCAACGATCAAGTCAGTCAAACTGTGACTTAATTAAAACAGAAAAGAAAGGGACAATTTATAAATAATATGCAGTTTTATCACATTGAAGATACATGTATATGTAAAAAGAGAATGTTAGGGAGTGGAGTACTTAGTAGAGAAAACTAATGGCTTAAGCTCACTGGAATAGTTATGTAACACAGAACCAGTCCTTTGACGTTCAGAATACGGAGCAGTTCTTTGCAGTCATCAGCCAAAAGAAGATCCCCACTCTCTCAGACTCCCTCCCCCTCTCTAATTGCTGAATGCCAGGTAGAGCTGGAGGGCACTGACAGATTGAGTGGTCCTAGTGACTCTTGTATTGCATCTGGCAGCCAGTGTATTGCTCTCCTCAGGCTCTTGCCGGCTGCTATGCACTGCCTGTGTTTATGGTGTCTGCCAGTGGACAACTGATGAAGAGCCATGGGGGAGAGTAGAGAGCTTTGGCAAGTGCCCAGTTGAAGATGACAAGCCCTGCTCTCTGTAAGTGCTTTGGTGGGATCTGAGTGCATTCTTTCCCACTGATGCTCTAATGAACCCATTATAGAATATCTGTTACAGCATCTCCTTAGCCACCTTTATTAGGAATTGGCTCCCTTGTCCAATTGCACTGATCATTAAAAACATTCTTTCAATGCACAGTGTAAACTTTTCTTTTCTTGGCTTGAGGCAGTTGCCTCCTGCCCTATTTGGCAGTTGCTGGGAAAGCTGTGAGCACTGGTGATATTATTGGCTGAGGAGTGAGGCAGAAGCTGAATAAAGTTTGGCTTTCTGCATGCTTCTCGATGTGGGTTCTGATCCCAAGGTTAGAGACAACACAGTAACTGAAAATGCCTCTTAGCTGTGAATCCAAGAATGGCCTTCCGTGTCCAGTGGGGGCATTCGTGTCTCAATGTTGAAGATGCCCCTGCAAACTTTCAGTGCTCCAAATTTGTGCTCCTGTCTCTTTAGTCTCAAAATCTTAGCGTGAAATATTTAGTACCCTAGGAAAGCTAAATTAATGGTGAGTCAGAGTAATTAAGGAAAAGTAAATAATCTCCAAGGTTCTCATTCCCCGTGAAACTAATTTCATATCTTATCCTTCATGTGTTAAAAATAGTTCTCTGCTAATTCAAGATGCCTGTGCTCTGTGTTGGTGAAGTGCACTTCACTTCTATTGAAAGGATGCAGATTAGAGAGTTATTTTCAATTGGATGATACTTTTTTTTTTTTTTTTTTTTAAGATACATTCATTTTGGCACCATAAGAGTGTGAATCTCTTTGGGTGAGCTGAGAGTTGGATACAGCTGCAGCCAGGCAGATGATGGGCCAACTAGCTTATGATAACTTGCAGCTGGAATAGCTATCCTTTTCATCCTTTTACTGAGAACTCTCAGTTCCCATCCTTCTGTTCCATGATGAGGTTGGTTTGACTCTACTGTATGGTTTTGGACTTGCCTCAGCTTGACCTTGCCTGTGTGTACAAGTTCAGAAAATAAATGTTTAGCACTTCTGAGCAAGGGGAATATTGGGACTTGAACATAATTTTAATTGTTTTTCACCTTAAAATGAACATGAAACAGAAGCTCACAACTCTTATTTATGTGTTTTTAGACTTCAGTGCACCAAAACTTACCTTTCTGTAATGGAGCTGTAGCAGTGCATTGCCTTCACCATCCGGGGGCCTAGGAGGATTGTGTACTTTGCCTTGAATGCATGGCTGGCATACCTTTGTGTCCTCAAGCTAATGAAACTGCTTCAGGCCACTGCTACAATAGTAGTCTTTAAGAAACAGAAGAATTTGCTCCTTTTCTGTAACAAGAGGGTAGTTTAGTTAGTATTTGAAGGAGAATGTTTAACATACAATCCTCAATTAGTACAGCTGAAATGAGATCATTATCACTGATGTTATGCACCTTGAAATCCCTGAGTTACCTTTTTCTCTTCAAAGAGATGCCTCAGTCCTTTAGTTCTTCATGGACCTAATCTTTCAGGGAAAGAAAATTTTGGCTTTTAAAATGTTTTAAGGTGGCAATGTGGGAGTGGAATATGCAGTGTCCAATATACATCAGAATAGAGTCTGTATATAACTACATGCCCAAGCAGAAAAATATGGCTAATTAATTTGAGAAGCCCATGTGAAATGATTTTAATGATTCTCATTTTCTTTTTTTTTTTTTTTTTTTTGTAGAGACAGAGTCTCACTTTACCGCCCTTGGTGGAGTGCCGTGATGTCACAGGACTCACAGCAACCTCCAGCTCTTGGGCTTCCACGATTCTTCTGCCTCAGCCTCCTGAGCAGCTGGGACTACAGGCGCCCGCCACAGCGCGTCTATTTTTTGGTTGCAGTTCAGCTAGGGCTGGGTTTCAACCTGCCACCCTCGGTATATGGAGCCGGCGCCCTACTCACTGAGCTACAGGCACCACCCTATTCTCCTCATTTTAGATGTTTAGATGTAGTGCCATAAGAACACTTTTCTGGACAGTGAATGTCCCTTTTTGCTAAGTTTTAATTTCCCTTCTGAGAAAGATGTGTAGTGGAGGCATGTGATATGTATGGGTAGTAATTATTTCTTTACTGTATGTGAAGACATACCCTGTGAAGACGTGACTTTTTAACATTGCTGCCTTTATCACAGTCGTTACATACATATTATACACCACCTAACAATGTGAAAAACATCATCTGATATTTTGATTACCATGACTTCTGAATGAACTGGGTACTGATTATTATCTATTTTAAAGGTGATAAAATTGAAATTTGGTGAAGCTAATTTGACATTCATTTCTTCATTGATTTATCCTTTATTTCACAAACGTTTACAGGATGCTTCTTACTGTTATGGCAACTGTGAATATACAAAGTGGTTGTTGTCCCTGCTCTGGAGGGGCTGCAAGAGGAAGTGGACAGCAGTGGGTAACTGTGTGATCAGCATCGTGAAACAGATAGTTGCCAAGTGTTAGAAGAGTGCACAGCAGGGTGGGAGGTTAATTCTGACAAGGGAATTGTGGTGCCATTTACACAGAGGAGAATTAAGCCAGGCTCTAGGGCCTCTCTGGGAAGAAAAGGTCATTCAAAGGTGAGATGCAGAAGCACTAAGGAACATAGGGAAGAGTAGTGCTGAGTGGCTGGGGCGTGGAGAACATGTTGAGAGCACAGAGAGATGAGGCATGGAAAGGTCACAAAGCTTGTAAATGGTAGAATTGGGAAGGTACAGAATTTTCTGCTTCCCACTCCGATGGTTTTCCTTTAGAGTAGGTTCTTTGTTGCTTAGATATTTCCCCCCTAAAAACATCATTAGCATCCTCTCTACAAGCCATGTTGAAGAAGATGAAAACAAGGGATTTCACTTAACAAAGTTATTCCACTTAGCCAGAGGGTGTAGCTTGTATTTTGGTGGGGGCACACGTCTGTGTGTGGTCCTGTGAATCAGGTAAGGTGCAGTGAGCGGCGCCGAGGCCCAGGTGCGTCACTTAAGTGCTCTGGCCGGTGAAGCAAATGCCATTTTCAAGTATTCTTGCCGCATGACCTTAGTCCTAAGTTAGAAGTCTCACCAGTTATGTAGATTTGGTACTTGGAAACAAAAACTATAGTAATTATTTTGAAGGAAATGGTGTTTTTAAAGCTGTTTCTTCTGATTGAAAATGACTTTTTGTTCACAGAGATGAGTAAGTGATAGAACTGACAGCAACTTGAAGTAGGAGTATAAAGTGGAGGTAAGGCACATTAGCTGTTAGCTGATTATTATTGCTTGAAAGCAGGGAGTTTTGTTAGATTTTGTACACTGTATGTGGTGTGAAGAACAATGATGTTATCTCAGTAATTGAAAATAATCTTTTAAAGTTGCTCTTTAACTAGATTTACACAATCCCCTTTCAAATCAGTGTTATCTGCCCTTACATTTCACAGTAAATGTTGCTTGCTGCCTGCGCAGCCCCTGCTAACAAGAAGATCAAGTGTAACTCTTTTCATGATTTGAAATAAAGTGTTTCTGTTGTAATTATCCTGGCTCCTGGTTGTGCTCTTGCCAGTTGCCTCCTTTCTCAGTTGCATTTATGAGGATGTTTCATTGTGGGGCGTAAGGCCCTCTGTTCAAGCAGCGTTGGCTGTCACAAACATCTGATTCTCCCACTCATTTTAATTTTTTTTTGTTTGAAAATGTAGATATTTCTGGGTTGTGGCTGTGATTAGGATGAGGTGGGTTTGGGGAATTTTTTTGTCAGCTATGCTGAGTAACTCCTGAAAGGCAACAGTATCTCCTGTTTATATCTTCACTGACCTTACTTTGGCAAACTTAGAATAAACACTATGTGCCTTAAGCTGCAGAAGCCAGATTTTAAACAGGTGTTTTATGATGGTGGTAAGAGGTAAACACTAAAGTGTGTTTCCAGAGAATACTGTGAAAAGCTGTAGAATCTCATTAGGAATTCTTTGGGAACAGGCTATATTTTCGTATGTGTAGGATATACATTCTTTGAATTTTATTTCTGATAATACATGAAACTCTCTTTCTACATAGTGTTTACATTTTATTTTCAAGTTGTTACATTATTCCACTTGCATTCCTGACCTAAAAAACACTTGTTTATTCTAGGCTGGCAGTATTTTCAATAATGTTTTCTTCAAGGAAGATGCCAATCAACTGCCATTTTTAAGTATTTTTTAAGTTGCAGAACTGGATCATTTTGAGACAACATGGATGTGCTGGGCAGGTATTTGTTATGGGTGGTTTGGAATAAGGCTTGAGTGTTGAATTGAGGATGGGATTGGCAGACACTGAGTCAACCAATTGGTTTTCAGCTTCTTTTGAATGGAGTACTTTAGAATAGTTCTACTGCATGATGTCTGCTGGACAGTTCAGATTAAGACCTGCTATAGACTGAATGTTTGTGTCCTCCTCAGATTTATGTGTTGAAATCTTAACCCATGAGCTGATGGTATTAGGAGGTGGGGCCTTTGGGAAGTGGTTTGGTCATGAGGGCAGAGCCTTCATGAATGGGGTGAGTGCCCTTACTAAAGAGACCCAGAAGAGCTCGCTTGCCTTTCCACCATGTGACTATGTAGAACAGAGCCAAAAGGATGAAATGTGCCTTCACCAGACACCCCTCTGCTGGCACCTTCATCTTAGACTGTTTATAATAACTTCCAGAACTATGAGAAGTAAATTTCTGATGTTTATAAGCCACCCAGTCTATGGCGTTCTGCTATAGTGGTCTAAATACAATAGACAAGGCCCAGCTCTTTCATTTAATAACTAAGTGCCTGAAACATTTGAAGCCTAATTTTCCTTGGATTAAAAATAAGAGAGCTGGTAAAAATGGCCCTGTAAGATTTTCCACTTCTCTGAAATGATGGGTTCAGTTAAACATGAAGAAGGTTCAATGCACCAAATACCAATAATGAGTGAGTTTGAGCCTTATTTAAATTATATAGTTTGCCATTTTAGGTTATTGTTGTATTGATCAACTCTGTTAGTAGGGATAATTGAGAATTGACTGAGTTGCTTAGGCACTTGCCTAATTACATTAACAAAATATAAATGTTCCATAAATATTTCATGTAATATTTCAGAGACTTTATATGAGACTTCATTGTATTAATATATTTTCTGACTTTAGGGAGAATAAGCATTGTTTTGCAATGTAAATAATAAGAAGTAAACAACTTGCTTGATTCAGTTGGCTGCCAACAGTGCCTTTTAGTACTCTAAGGTTTTAAGTGAGAGTTTACTCCTATTAACTTCATCTGGTGAAAACGAATACCCTTGGCTTACATTTGTTGGAGGCAAGAGATCCAGATTATATGTCTACTTTTCTCTCTGACTAATTCAAATATAGGGGCAGTCTTAAGGAATTAAATTTAATTTTTTTCCCCGTTATTGACTACACAACTACATAGGTGAGGAAGTTGATGAGAAAGGAAACTCAAATCTGATTTCACTTTAAAGTGAACTCAATTAACCACCCCCAATTATCTCAGAAAACTGAGACTTGGCTGTCCTGTGGAATAAATAATCACTCCCAACTTGCACACCTTTTCTTCTTTCTTTGCAACTGTAGTCTGGACAGCACAAGGAGCAATGGGAAAATTAGAGGAGGAGGTATGCTTGGAGGAAAAGGAAATGGCTGACATCTGTAGCTTACATTCATCCTAGAGGTCTGGACCGACTTGGTAATGAAGTTTAAATTGCTCCTGAGCTGCTTTAATTTATGAATTTCCCACTTAATCAAGATATTGCCAGATGAATTCAGACTATTGCCAACACTGTGTTATCCCTCAAGCATATCTCACCAGTCTTATCCATCTCAGATACACCCATGCACATGAAATATTACCCTGCTACTTTTGCCAATAAGTCTAGCTTTATTAGGCATATGGTGTAGAAAAAGTGAAAAAGTAGGATGTTCATTAATTAGATTTGCGGGGTGTGTGTGTGGGGGAGGTGGGGTGGGGGGGCGGCAGCAGCATGACCCTGGTGTAGGGCAGAGACACTGTGCTTTTATTTTATTGTTTTTGTTTCTCATCCTGTTTGGTTGTTGACTACTTGGAACACATTGTTTCCAGTTCCTTTCCTATAAAAGTTTGTAGTATTTTGCTAATTGAGGCTGAAAAGTTAAGAGATTTTGCTTAAAGCAGAAGGAACATTGTGAGCATTTTGAATCCTTATTTGTGAAGAATCATGGGTACCTTCAGCAGACACAAATGGGGGAGAAGAGGATGATCCAGGTACTTCCAGTGGAATAGCACATGAAGACAAAATGAAATTCATTTGAAACAATTCATTCTTGTGCATGAAAGCAAGAAGACATTCAAAGATAGTGGGCAAGGAGTTGGTATTTGTTACATACTAATGCAAGGTAATTTCTGTGAAAGTGTGTGGGTAGTTTTATATAGTGTCATGGAATGGTGTATTTTTTTTTTTTTTTTTTTTTTTTTTTTGCTGTATGAAAAGTACCTTTAAAAAATCTACAGTAAAGCTTATTGTTGCATTGTTTATAATAAGGGAAAACTGGAAGTTATCTAAATATTTTTAGATATCTAAAATTTTCTCGATGGAGTCTTGCTTTGTTGCCCAGACTGGGGTGTAGTGGCATAATCACAGTTTACTGTAACCTCCAGCTTCTGGGTTCAAGTGATCCTCCTGTCTCACTTGAACCTTTCATTTAAGAATATTACAGGGGTACAGATGTTTTGGTTACATAAATTGTTTTTCTAAAGTTTAAGTCAATGTTATAAGTGTGCCCATAAAAAAAGTGATTTGAGAGTTACTGCATTTATCTTAAGTAATTTCAAGGTGTTTGGAAAGGTTATGTGTCCATGATGATGATATTAAAAGATGAGGGTGCAAGCTGGATATCCGAAGCTCCATGCTTAAGGCATGGGCCACATACACAAAAGCTGGTGGGTTTGAACCTGGCCTGGGCCTGCTAAACAAACAACAACAACAACAAAAATAGCCAGGCATTGTGGCTGGTTACTGTAGTCCAGCTACTAGGGAAGCTGAGGCAAGAGAATCGATTGAGCTCAAGAGTTTGAGGTTGCTGTGAGCTATGACACCATGGCACTCTACAAAGGGTAACAAAGTGAGACTCTGTCTCAAAAAAAAAAAAAATGAGATTGCAACTATTTTCTTCCATTGTGCAGGTTACATATTCTATTGATTGTGTCCTTGACTGTGCAGACATTTTTTAATTTCATCAAGTCTCATTTGTTTATTTTTGTTGTTGCTGTGATGGTTCTTGGGGTCTTCATAAATTCTTTCCCTAGGCTGACATTTATAAGAGTTTTTCCGCCTTTTTTTTTTTTTTTTCCTAGAATCCTTATAATTTCGTTTCTTAGGGTTAAGTCTTTTATCCATTGTGAATTAATTTTTGTGGGTGGTAAGAGGTGTGGATCTTGTTAAATCTTTACATGTGGCTATCCAATTTTCCTAGCACCATTTATTAAATAGGAATTCTTTTCTTCAGTGCATATTTTTTCTGCTTTGTCAAAAATCAAATGAGAATATGAGGATGTTTTCATTCTGGGTTCTCTGTTCTGATCCATAGGTCTATATATCTGTTTTTGTGTCGGTAGCATGCAGTTTTGGTTCCTATAGCCTTGTAGTGTATCTTAGAGTCTGGTAAATTGATAGATATTTGCATGCTATAAATCCCATAAAAGACTGATAACCAGAATCTACAAAGAACTCAAGAAAAGCAGCAAGAACAAACAACCACATTAAAAAGGAAGCAAAAGACATAAACAGAAAATTTTCAAATGCAGGTAGTCTAATGGCCAGCAAACACATGAAAAAATGGTCAGCATCTCTAACCATTAGGGAAATGCAGATCAAAAACCACAATGAGATATATCACCTAACTCCAGTGAGAATGGCTGTAATCAAAAAGTCCCCAAAACAAGTGCTGGCATGGATGAGGAGAGAAAGGAACAAATGTTCCTTGTATAAGGAACTGCAAATGAGTACAACCTCTATGGAAAGTAGTATGGAGATACGGCAAAGAAATAAAAGCAGACCTACCACTACATCTAGCAATCCCACTATTAGGCATTTACCCAGAGGAAAAAAAGGCATTTTATCAAGAAGACCCTTGCACTGCAAATGAGTATGACCTCTATGGACAGTGGTATGGAGATACCTCAAAGAAATAAAAGCAGACTTACCATTATATCTAGCAATCCCATTATTAGGTATTTACCCATAAGAAAAAAAAGACATTTTATTAAGAAGACACTTGCACTGTGATGTTTATGGCAGCACAGTTTCCAATTGCAGAGATGTGGAAACAACCCAAGTGCCCATCAATACATGATGGATTAAGAAAATATGGTATATGTATACTGTGGAGTATTACTCAGCTATAAAAAAGGTGATCTAAAAAAGGATATCTTTTGTAACAGCCTGGATGGACCTGGAGACCATTCATCAATGCTATTCAGTACTAAATTGGAGCTAGTCAATCAGTGCTTATGTGCACATATGAAAATAAAACTCAACAGGAATCAAGTGGGGGTGGGTGGGGAGGAGGAGTTGGGTTAATTCAGAACTAATTGGTACACATTCTGGGTGAAGGGCACACTTATAACTGACTTAAAATGTACAAAAGCAAATTATGTAACCCAAATATGTATTCCTGTAATTTTCTGAAATTAAAAAAATACAAAGTTGAGAATATTTTCCTGGTTTTAAGTACTATACTTTCTGTAAGTTTTTATATGAAATGTAATTTCCTTCAGATGCAAAACATCTATTAAATTTTTTTACTAATCTTAGTTCCGAGGAATTTTTATTTTTCGTGCCTCAATTTCTCAATATTTGAGAGGAAAACTAGATATCTTGTGGGCATTTCTGTTCTGGAAGCATTATTTTCTGGAAAGAAAATGAGGGCAGGTGGCCGGAAGACACTTAGATTTCTTTCTGTGATTTTTTGGCAACTCTGAATCTTGGTGGTCTTAGCTTATTTCTCAAAGTATTAATAATTAAGGTTAATGATTAAGATATCATTAGCCTTTTTCTGTATCTCAGAATTTTGGGGAAAATAGTGAGTTAATAGTTGGTACAAACGTTTGAGATCTTTCTAGGGAAAAATTCTGTATTATCATAGTGGACATAATGCTTACCTCCAGGCAGGTGCTGTTTACTTGCTTGGTTTCTCCACTTTAGTGATCTGGAATATCTGTGATATTGGAAGTAAAGTCAGGAAAATCCAATGTCCCTTGGACTGAAAATGTTTTCTACAAATCCTGTGCATTTTAACTTTGGTTTAGGGAAGTTTTGTTTTTTTTTTTTTTTTTTTTTGTTTGGTGTGTTTTTGGGCGGGGGGGGTGTGTAGCGGCCACCTCGGGTATATGGGGCTGGCGCCCTATTCCTTGAGCCACAGGTGCCACCCAAGGTGTCATTTATTTTAAATTTATATATGGTGCCTATTATTTGGATTCCCTTGGAAATTTTATTTTTTGTTCTAGCTTATAAAATACAAGGAGGAAAATAATTTAGCTGAAGAGAACATCTTAGAAGGGAGGAATGGTGTCAAAAGCAGGCATTGTGGACACGTGCTAGGGGGTCAGTGGACCCTAATGAAAACTGAATGTATCACTGAGCTGGAGCTGTTTAGTGCAGGGGCAACTGTGCTCATGTATGCCCTGGGGTTCAAGGAGTGGGCGAGGCGCAGACTGATGGCAACATACAGCATGAGCGAGAGTGTTGTTCCTCTGTATCCCTCGGGAGAGTTCAGAGTATTCCTGGTATGAATAAATGGGACTGACATACGTAACAGTCACCAGGTACCATTGAAAATAGTGTCAGTTACCATCATTTGTGTATTTTAGTTATTCAGGGTAGTATACACGTATAATGTCATATTATAGAAGGATTTGGTTTTTAGAAATTTTAGAAATTTTTAGCATAAAGTGATACACTCCAGCTTTCTAGAAAGTACACTTAGACCAGGATATTGTTCCATGATGGCAGATTAATGAAGTGTTTTTTTATTATATAAATGGCAAAAAAATGTTGTGCTGCATTTTCAAGGTGCATTACTATAGGGAAGAGACTTGTATTGTTGATAATCTCTCAGACGAGAATACTTCTTCATTCTTTCTCATAGTTTCTATACTTATTTGAATCTCCATATAAAATAAAAATTTTATGAGCACAAAGATTATGTCACTCTTGCTTATAATTGTAGTTCCGGCATCTACCAAGGTACCTAATACATAAAAGATGCTTAATGATTATTTGTTGAATGAATGGAGAGATAAATGGATATCCCTAAATATGCTAGAATTTAATTATGCTGTGCCCTGGCTGTATTAAGAGATCATCTTAGAAGGAAACACTGTATCTACACACTGAAGAGACATCACCCTGTTGTTCCAAGGTGATCCTAAAAAGTCTTATCTGTGGAAGTTATTAACCTTTATTTTTAAAAAGCTTACCAAGTAATTCTGATGTGTGTAGCTTAGAATGTCAGTCTCTGATTTAGAGTTTAAAAGTTACATTTTCGTCTGTAAGACAGGGACTTCTCCATCATTAGGAATTTAAACAAAAATTTCTTTATTAGACATTCTAGAAACTTTATATGACATGAGGGGTGGGAAAAGTCCAGTGGGTTAAGTTCTAATTTAACTCCAAGATTCTGTGATTCTCTGGGTATATGTTTAATTCTGTATCTTCATGGAAACTAATCAGTTCCCAGCCCAGGTTTTATTTACTTAACTTTCTGACATGTCATCTTTTCTTCTTTGCTTTATTCTGTACCTTTGTCTAAAATAGAGCTGATTTTCTCACTTTTCTAGACCTTAAACAAACAGTACCTACTTTCCCTTGCTCAGACTGCTATTTTCTGCCTTGTTGCCATGCCCCCCAAATCTGGCAGGTCACAAATATAATTTTAATTTATGACCATGTATATTTATTATTATTTATTAATACTGCTACTAATATTATCATATTATCGTATTAATATTAGTATTATAACATTCATTGTATGTTATAATACTAATAACATTTATTGAATAATAGCAATATTCTAAGAATATTACATTTAATAAACTACTTTAAACCTCATTAAGTACTATTTTTCTCTCATTTACAGATAAGAAAACCAGGATTTAGAGAGGTTTAGTAACGTGCCCAAAGCCATTGAGGTAATTAGTTTAGACTTAATTTGAGCTAATTGTAGATCCATACATAGCTGTAAAATAATATGGAGAAGTCCCTTGTATTCTTTATTTGGTTTCTCAAAATGGTAATACCTTAAGAAACTATAGTATAATATCACAGTGCTACTCTGTATAGTACAGGACACAGTCAGGATGCAGCACATTTCATCACCACGAGGATGTCCTGTGTTGCCTTTTTATATATGCCTCCTCTCTTTTCTTGCCCCCTACTCCGACCTATAACCTTGGCAACTGCTAATTTGTCCTCCATTTCTGTAATTTTGTTATTTCAAGAATGCTATTATTTGTGCCCTTTTGGGATTGGCTGCTTTTTCACTCAGTATAACTACCTGGAGATTTACCTAAATTCTGTGTATCAGTAGTTTGTTCTGTTTTATTACTGAGTAGTTAAGGTTTTAAACCATTATATGTTGAAAACTTCTACGTTGTTTCCAGTTTTAGACTGCTATAAATAAAGTTGCTGTGGACAATTCATGTACAGGTTTTTCTTTGAACGTAGTTTTTTATTTGTCTTGGATAAATGTCCAAGAATGCAACTGATGAGGAGTTGCATGTTTACTTTTTATAAGAAACTTCCATAATGTTTTCCACAGTGATTGTATCATTTGACATTCCCCTGAGCACAGTATGAGTGACCTTGTTAGTCTGCATCATCACCAGCATTTGGTGGTGTCGTTATTTTTATTTTTGGCGCCCCAATAGGTGTATTGTGGTATTTCATTGTGGCTCTAATGTGTATTTCCCTCATTCTTTGTTGAAATGTCATGCATCTGTGCCAACATGGCAGGGTGGCTCAGGGATAGCTGGTCCTGGACACCCTCAACTCTCAAGTCTGGTGTTAGCTGACTGTCAGCTAGAGTGATACAGGGGCCAAGGCACAGCGCTGCATGTGTCTCATTATCTGCCAGGCTAGGAGTGTGGTGTTGGGTAGGATTCTGATAGAGTAGAAGCTCACATGATGTTTGGAGACTTAGTCTCATAACGGGCACACCTTTTTTCCTCTGTTGTGTTACTCAAAGCAAATCACATGGCCTGTGAAGGTTCAGGGGGTAGGGAAATAGACTCTACCTCTTAAAGGGAAAAGCTGAAGAGTCACATATCACAGAGCATAGATACAGAGAGTAACAGAGAGTTCAGGGCCATTTTGCAATTAATCTACCATATCAGCTATCTAATATAATTATCTTCCACCCATTTTTCTCCTTTATAACACACATTAACTTTGGAAACAGTGTCTTAGTGGGAAAAAAAAAATTCACCCGGGAGTTAGAAAATCAATACTTGTCTGTGTATGCATTAAGAAATTGGATTAAGGATGCCTAGAGCCCTAAAATTATCTGATTTATTTACGAACATTTACCTGTAGCACATCCAACAAGGCTTCTGCCGCAATCACAGCAGCACAGTTATAATTAGAGAAGGTCATTTTTCATCTTTTTTGTAATGTGTGTGAAGTAGACTAGTTTTTGCCTATTCAAATTCAGCTCCACTGCTTCTGGGATAGCCCCTAAATTGAACAAATCCTACTAAGTGCCAGGCATGGGAGAATAAAGGTTCCTGCTGAGAACTCCTGGTCCAGTGAGAGTCGTGGATGAACATAAAAACACCAAGGGGCATGCGGCATTTCCCAGCCTATGCACGTCTTTTTCTCTGGACCTCTAGCACTTCTTTGTTCTTCTCACCAGGAACAACACGGCCTCAACTCTTTTCAACTTTGCCACCCTAGTGTGTCAACTACATGTATTTATAGGCTACTTAGAGTTTTGTCTGTGGTCTAGGCTGTTTCCTGCGACCTGGGTGACTGACAGAGTTCTGATTTTCTAATTAGTTAATTCTTCTCTTCAGTAATAAACCGTGGGCTAGCTGGAGATAGTTCAGGTCTCACATCATAATTACATGTAGTTTGTGCCTTTGGTTGATGCCTCTCCTTTCTCTCTCTGTTTTACTTATTTTATTAAGATCATATTATAAAGTAACCAACATGTTTCCCTACCATTTTAACTGTTTAACAATTTAGAAAACAGCAGTGGCTAGCTATATAATTTTATTTTTGTTGAAAATGTTGTAATAGAGGAGGAATACAGAGGGTATAAAAATGTAGACATGTTTTAAGATATGTTATCTTTCTATTACTTTTTGAAGTAATTGAAGGTACCATCACTGGTCAACTGTACCTAGACATTCTGCACAAATCCATTTTATCTGCAATTTCTGCAATTGGTACACTTCTGGGGAATAATTGATTTTACTTCCAACAAGATCGCTTAAAATGTATTTACATGTCTTCCTCCCCCCGCCCTCCATCCCATACCAAACTCTAAGGAATAGTAATCTCTGGGTGGTAGGCTTAGTGATGATTTTTGTTTTCTCATTTAGGTGTGCTTGGGATTTTTAATTTTGTACTACAAAACATATTATTACTGTAAAAAAATTTAAACATTCTTGTATGAAAGAAATGTAAGGCCCACAAGTAATGGTTCATAATCAGAGAGCATGTGTGTGCCCAGGTATGAGAGGCTAGAGCTTCACAGGTACGTGAGGTTCTGACTAAAGCAGTCCCAGAGGCGTCCTGAATGACTGTCACACCAACCTAGAGTGATAGGAAGCAGGCTTGGGGACTTTTGACCAGATTTCATTCTTTGATGTTAATTCTGTATGTTTTCTCTTGGTGTCTGTTTCTCTCTACCTTTCATACACATGCCACTCATATTCAAAAATGATGGTTCTGACAGTGATGTTCATGTAGGTAGATGACAAAGCTCCTGTTCAACCAAAAATCCTTTCAGTTAGGAACATGCTTTGAGGTTTTCTGTGCAGTGCAAAACAGAAGTGGTTTGTGTTCTGGGATTTGAGACAATGATATCCTTTCTTTTATGTCCTGAGCAGACAGAGTTCTGGTGATAGGAATGCTGGAGAAACATGTGACCTGTGAGTTTTCAATTGTGTTGAATCAATGCAGCAGACAGAAAATACTGCATTGTTAAGCAAGGATTTCATCTACAGATGCAGGACAATAAGAACATAAGCAGATTGACAGATAGTCAACATAAACTAATATGTAGACTTTAAAGTCAGGACTCCAAAATCAGTCTCTCAAAATACAGGTAGATACATAGAGGGAATGCTCCAGCTTAATATTCCAGTTCTGAAATGTCAGGTCTAGATTCTTACTAAGGAAACTTGGTCACACAGGATGAGGAACAGAAGCTGAAGCCAGCCTAAGAGAACTGGTTCCCCCGAGTTTCTTCTCTGTGTTCAGAATTATCGTGTTTCACATTTCAGAAACTCTTTTATGAAGGACCATAGATATTCAATTTAAGGAAGGACCATAGATATTCAATTTTTGAATATTTTCCAAATCACTTGCCTGAAGGTCTTAAAGGTGCACTTAAACTACTACGCTAAAGAAATATAAACAGAAATATTGAGAGTATATCTGTACTTCATTCCCCTACCAAATGTGTTTCTATAGTTTACCTTTTCCCATATGTAGTTGTGATCAGCTTCTTTTGGCCCCCATGCATTGAAATGTTAATCTTAATTTTTAATTGTAGTATTCTTTGGCCAGATTTCACAATGCATTTTGAATATATAAAAATTAATTGTTATTATATAGTAGCAATGAACAATCAGAAACAAAAATTCCATTTACAATAGCATCAAAACCAGAAAATACTTAGGGATAAATTGTTTATAGCACCAGCCACATACACCAGAGTTGGTGGGTTTGAACCTGGCCCGGGCCAGCTAAACAACAATGACAACTGCAACAAAAAATAGCCAGGCACTGTGACAGGTGCCTGTAGTCCCACCTACTTGGGAGGCTGAGGCCAGAGATTTACTTAAGCCCAAGGGTTTGAGGTTGCTGTGAGCTATGATGCTATGGCACTCAACTGAGGGCAACATAATGAAACTGTCTTTAAAAAAAAATCTGACAAAAGATATGTAAAGCCCATGCACTAAAAACCATAAAATATTGTTGAGAGAAATCAAAGAATATTTAAAGAAAGCTATAACTTGTTTGTGGTCAGAAGTCTCAATATTATATGCTATCAGTTTTCTCCTGCAGGCGTGTCCAACCTTTTTTCTTTTCTGCAACACAGTGGAAGAATAGGAGTTGTTTTGGGCTACACAGTAAGTATTCAAACACTAACAAAAGAGGAATGAGCAAAAGAAAGGTCTGTGCATACTTTTGATGAGCTCTGACACCACATATAAGCAAAATAATTCTTAAATAATCTACATGGGGCCGGCAAACTACAGGTTGTACACCCCTGGTTCACCATGATTCCATTCAGAATGTCAGTTCTTGAAATTGAAAAGATAAATCTAAGACTCCATAGAGATTCAGAGAACCTAGAATAGTCAAAACAACTTTGAAAATAAATAACAAGGTTGAAGTGTTGAAACTACTTAATTTCCGGTATAAAGCTACACTTACTAGAAGAGTGTGGTACTGGTGTCACATCAGACAGATCACTGGAACAGAAGAGACACCCAGATAAAGACACATACGTGAGTTGGACACTGATTTTAGACAAACATCCAAGGGCAATTCAGTGGAGAAAGGATCATTTTTTAAAGAATTGGTGCTAAAACAGTAGGATATCCATACACAAACAAAAAAATGAACATTCAACCATACTTTATAATACATATAAAAATAAACACAACATAGACATGTATGTAACACCTAAAACCATAAATCTTGTAGATGAAAACATAAAAATAGCTTTGTGATATTTGTTTGGACAAAGATTTCTTAGCTATTATACCAAAAGCAGCCCATAGGAGAACCAATTGATGGACATAATAAAAAAAAAAAAAATCTTTGCTTTTCAAAAGACGGTGTTATGTGAATGGAAAGATAAGCCATAGACGTGGAGAAAATACTTGCAAATCATGTATCTGATTTTTGATTCAGAATACGTAAATTACTTTCAAAGTTTAATAAGGAAATAACCCACTAAAAATGGGCAAATGATTTAAACACATATTCACCAAAGAAGAAATCTGGGTGATAAATAAACACATGAAAAGATGCTTAACATGAGTAATCATTAGGGGAATGCAAATTAAAACCTCAGTGAAATAATATAGTAGACATATTAGAATGGTTATAATTAAAGCAACAAACTTTATCAGATATTGATGTGGATATGGAGGAAATAGAACTTTCATATACCATTAGTGGGAGTTGTAAAATGGCACAGCCACTTTGGAAAATAGTTTGGCAGTTTATTAAAAAATTAACATATCTGGAGGTGGGGGGTTCAAACCTGGCCCGGCCAGGAACTGTGAAAAAAAAAATTATATATATCAGGTAGCACCTCTGGCTCAGTGAGTAGGGCACCGGCCCCATATACTGAGAGTGGCGGTTTTGAACCCAGCCCCAGCCAAATTGCAACAAAAAATAGCTGGGTGTTGTGGCAGGTGCCTGTAGTCCTAGCTACTTGGGAGGCTGAGGTAAGAGGATTGCCTGAGCCCAAGAGTTGGAGGTTGCTGTGAGCTGTAATGTCACGATACTCTACAGAGGGTGACAAAGTGAGACTCTGACTCAAAAAAAAAAAAAAAAAAAAAATTAAACATATACTTACCACATGATTCATCCTTTTCCACTCCTCAGTATTTACCCAAGAGGAAGGAGAAACATATGTCTATACAAAGACTTGCACATGAATGCTCATAGCAGAGTTCTTCAAATGACTCAAAACTTAACACAACCCTTATATCTAACAACAGGTGAAAAGACAAACTATTGCAGCCCATCCGTATCAATGCTGAAACAACTCAGCAATATAATGTAATAGCCTATTGATTCATGCAGCAACATGGTTGAATCTCAGTATAGTTACGCTGAATGAAAGAAGCAAGGCAAAAATAAAAAGACTGCAGGTTGTATGATTTCAAGCATTTTAAACCTAGGAAATGCTAATGAGTATGGAGAAATCTGATTAGTGGTTGCCTAGGATTGGGGAAGGACAGGGAGGGATCAGTAGAGATAACAAGAAGGCATGGGAAACATTTGGAGGTGGTGGGTATGTTCATCATTTTGATTATGGAGATGGTTTCACAGGATTGTGTGTGTGTATATTAACACTTACGAAAAATTGTATACTTTTAAAATGTGCAGCTTATTTGTTTGAACCATTCTCCCATAAAGCTATTTATTTTTTTATTTTTTATTTTTTATTATTTTATTTTATTTTATGCACCATAGATGTGGCCTGACCCATTACCCTCCCTCCACCCAAACAAACAGTGCACTAAAGTGCTGTGGCCACCAGAAAAGCAGGGGATTCTGAGGGCACAAAGAAAGGAGTGGTGAGTCTCCTGGGAGAGAGGAGTTGGTAAGGGCTTCCCAGGGGGAGGTGGCCTTAGCTGAGCTGGGAGCAGTGAATAAGCATTTGTTGAAACTGCTACAAAGACAAAACTTTTTGGGTACAGAGGCATTGTTAGTAAGGGCTGAAAGGTGTGAAGCATGGCACACAAGTTGGCATGTTACAGTCAGGTGGCATCTTGACAGCTATGGTGGAGGCAAATGAAGCTAGAGAAGTAGGTAGGGGCAAGGCCATAGAAGTTTTGTCATTCCAGAGTATTAGGATTTTAACCTGTAGGCACAGGGGAGCCACGGGAGGTATGTAATCAGGGCGAGTTTGATTACAAACTCCTGGGGGGAGTAACAGGTTGTTTGTGTTCAAGGAAGATTGTTCTCACACTACCATGAAGCTAAACTATAATAATTAAGAATAGATAGGATTTTAATTAAATAAGAGGAGAATTTTCCATTGGTAAATGTTACATGTGAATACTTTTTGTGAAAGTATTTTATTTTGAAGGGGTCCCACTCCAAATTTGATCACATGGAAAATTGTGCAGCAAATGCTAACTGTACAAATACATAAACATTCCTGGGCTTCTTTCCTATCTTCTCCTTTCCCACCTGTTGACTTAGAGGGCGCATTCTTCAGTCTTGTTCCAGGGCTCTTTTGACAAAAGGATCCAGATGAGAGATCTTGCCTTGACATGAATTGTAAAAGGGCTCCACTGCAGAATCACATCTGAGTGGAGAACCAGACTTAACAGTTGGAGATTTGGAAGACACTTGCTGTGTTTGAGTTCTGGTGGTGCAAGCACTAATAAATTGTGGTATATGTACACCATGGAATATTATGCAGCCTTAAAGAAAGAAGGAGACTTTACCTCTTTCATGTTTACATGGATGGAGCTGGAACATTTTCTTCTTAGTAAAGTATCTCAAGAATGAAAGAAAAAGTATCCAATGTACTCAGCCCTACTATGAAACTAATTTATGGCTTTTACATGAAAACTATAACCCAGTTACAGCCTAAGAATAGGGAGAAGGGGAAAGGGGATGGGAAGGAGGAGGGAGGTCAGTGGAGGGAGGGGGATTGGTGTGATTACATCTGCGGTGCATCTTACACAGGTATATGTTAAACTTAGTAAATGTGGAATGTAAATCTCTTAGCACAATAACTAAGAAAATGCCAGGAAGGCTATGTTAACCAGTGTGACGAAAATGTGTCAAACGGTCTGTGAAACTAGTGTATGGTGCCCCATGATCACATTAATGTACACAGCTATGATTTAATAAAAATAAATAAATAAATAAATAAATAAAAACAGGACTGAAGTGAAAAAAAAAAAAAAAGAAAGAGAGCGGGAAAGGAGACACAAACACACAGAGATGTGGGGCAGCCCTACTCTGGATGGCAAGGGTGGACATGCAGAAGTCCTTGGACCTGGCTAAGAAGGGTCAGTCCCAGCAGTAGAACCTAGGTCCGGGACTGCAGGGTTGGGAGTTCCAAGGGCTCTTTTCTGGTCCCTATAAACTAAAGTCCTCAGCAGTTTTCCTTCTGCCTCACCTAAGACTCGTGCATGAGGGCCAGCATCTGAACACCTCCAGCCAGCAGGGTCCTCCAGGACAAGCCTGTGCTATCATATCCCCAGGTAGGGAGTGACCCTAGTTCCTTTCCATCATGCTGTCCTTCCTCCTCAGCTTAATACCCTCAGAGCAGCTAAAAGCAGATGTGGAAGGTACAGGGAGTAAAGTGCACTGGGGGTGTGTGTGGTGTGCTCATACATGGTTTATAACCAGCCTGGGGGAGAAGGGGGGAGGCCCTGATCCGCAGTGTCCACCCATCCCTGTAGTGTAAACTCTCATCAGCTGCAAGCTGCCAACATCGCACCCTTGGACACAAGGTCAAAAAATATGCCCAGCAGCACACCCCTCCACCCCACAGATGGGGTGTACACAGTGACAGAGGAAGAAAATTAGTAAAATGTAGTCAAAGAATTAGAAGATGATGGATATTTTGTGTATTTGTAAATTTTGTTTCTAGTAATAACATAATTTATTATAAGTTTATATAATTTAGTTTCTATGATGGCTCTGTTGAATAACCACTGAAAAGTGGACACTTGGTGCCAGGCCACGTTTCGTGGGGAAGGTGAGAATCGGAGATGGGCCCAGAGAGGCCCAGCGTGTTGGCGCAGGGCCCTGTGCGGGGCCGGTTTCCTTCTCCTGGGCCCTACAGCCACATGCAGCCCAGGGGCCGTGCCCAGGGCCTTGGGCTCACAGGAGAGCCCCCTGTGCAGCTGTGCTTTTTCTGCCAGGAGTCGCCAGCGACACCAGGATCCACCAGAAGATACACCTGAGGAACGGGTTTTCTATTTCCAGAGCTTCGCACACTGGGTTCCGGACAAGCTTGCTCAGTAGGGTCCACCCTGAGACCCTCCAAGGGACACTGGCAGATCTTCGCTCCAGGCCCTCCGTGGAGCTGCCCCTGCCCTCCCCTCAGGCCCTTCCATTTCCCCCGCACTCCCACAGTCAAGCTGCCCGCCTTGCAGGTGTGAAGGTTTTCTGCCGCTACAGGCAGCGGTGGGAAACGCCTGGGCTGGTACCCCCGGGCCTTGACACGGGGGAGGGAGGAGACCAGCTGACCCCAGGTGCGGGGACAGGGGCAGCCACAGAAGGGAAGAGCAGGAGCCCCGACGGTGGGGACACCCGGTCCCCAGAAAGGGCTGGGCTCGGCCCAGGGCTCAGCGCGGCCACTCTGGGGTGGGAGAAGCCTGGACTCAGTCTTGGATGAGAACAAGTCCTATCAGTCCACTCTGTCATCACTGTGGACTGGTAGGACTTTTGCTGGCCTGCCGGGAACGGCGGCGGCCGCGATTCGCGCGCCGGCCCAGGCCCACGGCGCTCGGGGCCTCGCCGCCAGCACTTCCCCGCCAGCACTTCCCCGCCCGCGCCCGGGGACGCCGGGGTGCGCTGACACGTGGACACGGAGGGGGCGCGGGGCAGCTGCCGGGGGCTTCTCCGCCGCGGGTCCCAGCTGCCAACGTGTCCAAGCCCATGCCAACGGCACCCGCCGGGAGGGCCACAGGAGTCGGGAGGGGACCCGTGGGCGGACTGAGCTTGCCTTTGCAGCTCCCCGCTTCCCCCACCTCTGCCCGGCGCCCCTTCCTGCCTACCCCTAGCGCGCCTGTCCCTGGGGCCCCGCCCCCGGCCCGGCGCCCCGCCCCGCCCCGCCCCGCCCACGCGTTCCCGAGGCCACGCCCACCCTTCAAAGGCTCCTTCCGGACATCTCCGCACAAAACCTGCGGTCCCGCGTGGCTGATCCACCAGTTCTATCTAGAGTCTGTGGTCGCGCGAACCCTTTTCGTTCTCGGCGTTGCTCAGTAGTTGGGCTTTCCACGGGGACTTGGTGAGGGCTCTCTGCCTTCATCCTGACGAGCAGGAGGCATCTTGAACCCCACTCTGTCTATCCCAGGGCTGAAGCAGCCAGGGCATGAACGCTCCTGGCTGATCCCCCCAGAGTGGTCCCAACCTGTCCTGAATGCAGCTGCAGGACCTCAAGGCCAACCCGGCCAGCCGGCCAGGGCCTGCTCAGTCCTCCCTGCCACTCTTGGTCCCGCCAGTGGTAAAGAGCTCTCCAGGAACTCTACTCCCTCTGCTCCCTTTTGGCCGCCGAGGTGACAGGAGGCAGGGACTGCCAGATCGCCCAGGGCAGCAGCTGAGCAGACTGGCCAGGCCCAGGGTAGCCACCTTAGGTGGGGCAGTTCACATAGGGAGGGGCATCACTCATTTTGGTATCACCCCCTCCCCTTTCTTCACAAGTAGACGATAAAATATACATTTTTTAAAATCTCAAACCTAAATGTTTTTCAAAATGTAATGTTTTGCATTAAGACTGGGGCCCTAAATGATAGAAAAGCCTGCATTTTGCCTTGCATTACTCATGAATGTGATGGAATACAGCCCACTTGATACTTTGTTGTGCTGGGAACCTTTAAAGCCCTGGACCTGAGTGGCGTGGTCACAAAATCAAAATCGCTGTGGTGTGCAAGCCCGGGTGCAGGTTGCCAGAAAGAACACAGCCACAGGGATGACAGAAACGTTTGAGTGTCTCAGAAAGTGAGTGTCTCAGCTTTAGTTTGTACTTCTTGGTCTTTTTTTTTGTTGTTGTTGTTGTTGTTTTTTAAATGACAGAATCTTACTATGTTGCCCTCGGCATACAGGCATACAGCTCACAGCAACCTCAAACTCTTGGGCTCAAGCAATTCTCTTGCCTCAGCCTCTCTAGTAGCTGGGACTACAGGCACCCACCTCAACACCTGGCTATTTTTGTTTTTTTATTGTTGGGGATTCATTGAGGGTACAATAAGGCAGGTTACACTGATTGCATTTGTTAGGTAAAGTCCCTCTTGCAATCATGTCTTGCCCCCAGAAGGTGTGGCACACACCAAGCCCCCAGCCCCCTCCCTCCTTCCTTCTTTCTGCTTTTCCTCCCCCCCCCATGACCTTAATTGTCGTTAATTGTCCTCATTAAAATTGAGTACATAGAATTCATGATTCTCCATTCTTGTGATGCTTTACTAAGAAAAATGTCTCCCCCTTCCATCCAGGTTAATATGAAGGATGTAAAGTCTCCATTTTTTAATAGCTGAATAGTATTCCATGGTATACATATACCACAGCTTGTTAATCCATTCCTGGATTGGTGGGCATTTAGGCTGTTTCCACATTTTGTCGATCGTAAATTGAGCTGCAATAAACAGTCTAGTACAAGTGTCCTTATGATAAAAGGATTTTTTTCTTTCTGGGTAGATGCCCAGTAATGGGATTGCAGGATCAAATGGGAGGTCTAGCTTGAGTGCTTTGAGGTTTCTCCATACTTCCTTCCAAAAAGGTTGAACTAGTTTACAGTCCCACCAGCAGTGTAAAAGTGTTCCCTTCTCTCCACATCCACGCCAGCATCTGCCATTTTGAGATTTTGTGATGTGGGCCATTCTCGCTGGGGTTAGATGGTATCTCAGGGTGGTTTTGATTTGCATTTCTCTAATAGACAGGGATGATGAACATTTTTTCATATGTTTGTTAGCCATTCATCTGACTTCTTTAGAGAAGGTTCTGTTCATGTCTCTTGCCCATTGATATATGGGATTGTTGCCTTTTTTCATGTGGATTTATTTGAGTTCTCTATAGATCCTAGTTATCAAGCTTTATGTTCGATTCAAAATATGCAAATATCCTTTCCCATTGTGTAGGTTGTCTATTTGCTTTGGTTGTTGTCTCCTTAGCTATACAGAAGCTTTTCAGTTTAATGAAGTCCCATTTCTTTATTTTTGTTGTTGTTGCAACTGCAATGGCAGTCTTCTTCATGAAGTCTTTCCCCAGGCCAATATCTTCCAGTGTTTTTCCTATACTTTTCTTTGAGGATTTTTATTGTTTCATGCCTTAAATTTAAGTCCTTTCTCCATCTTGAATCAATTTTTGTGAGTGGG
>CAUYPK010043986.1:0-10091 GCA_963574355.1 Loris lydekkerianus
TCAAGGACTCTATTCCTTTTACAGTAGTGCCAAAGAAGATGAAATATCTGGAAATTTACATAAAAAAGAACGTGAAAGATCTCTATAAAGAGAATTACAAAACTCCGAGAAAAGAAATAGCTGAAGATGTTAACAAATGGCAAAACATACCATGATCATGGCTGGGAAGAATCAACATTGTTAAAATGTCCATACTACCCAAAGCAATCTACAGATTTAATGCAATCCCTATTAAAGCACCATTGTCATACTTTAAAGAGCTTGAAAAAATAGTGCTTTGTTTTATATGGAATCAGAAAAAAACTCAAATAGCCAATACATTACTCAGAAATAAAAACAAATCAGGGGTGTCATGTTACCAGACTTCACGCTATACTATAAATCTATAGTGATCAAAACAGCATGGTACTGGCACAAGAACAGAGCAGTAGATTTATGGAACAGAATAGAGAACCAAGAGATGAACCCATAAATACTTATCATCATTTGATCTTTGATAAGCCTATCAAAAGCATTCAGTGGGGAGAAAGACTCCCTATTTAACAAATGGTGCTGGGTAAACTGGCTGGTGACCTGTAGAAGATTGAAACTGGACTCCCACCTTTCACCATTAACAAAAATTGATTCTCACTGGATAAATGATTTACACTTAAGACATGCAACTATAAAGATACCAGAAAAGAGTGCAAGGAAAACACTTGAATAAATAGACCTGGGAGAATATTTTATGAGGAGGACAGCCTGGGCAACAGCAAAAATACATCACTGGGATCTGATCAAACTAAAAAGCTTTTGCACAGACAAGAGCACAGTAAGTTAAGCAAACAGATACCCTTCAGAATGGGAGAAGATTTTTGCAGGTTATGCTTTTGACAAAGGTCTGATAATTAGAATCTACAGAGAACTCAAACTACTCAATAAGAAAATAAAAAATAACTCCATTTCTATGCGGGGAAGAGACTTGAACAGAAACTTCTCTGAAGAAGACAGGCACATCGCCTATAAACACATGAAATAATCTCATCATCCTTAATCATCAGAGAAATGCAAATCAAAACGACTTTGAGATATCATCTAACTCCAGTAAGATTAGCCCACATAATAAAATTTCAAAACTACAGATGTTGGCATGGATGCTGAGAGAAGGGAACACTTCTATATTGCTGGTGGCAATGCAAGCTAATACAACCTTTTAGGAAAAAATTTTGAACAATACTCAAGGAACAACAAGTAGACCTCCCGTTTGATCCTGCAATTCTTCTACTAGGTATATACCCAGATGATCAAAAACCATTTTACAACAAAGACATTTGCACCAGAATGTTTATTGCAGCTCAAATCATAATTGCCAAGACATGGAAACAGCCCAAGTGCCCATTGACCCATGAATGGATTAACAAATTGTGGTATATGTACACTATGGAATGCTATGCAGCCATAAAAAAGATAGAGACTTCACATCTTTTATGTTTTCCTGGATGGAGCTGGAACATATTCTTCTTAGTCAAGTATCTCAAGAATGGAATAAAAAGTATCCAAATATACTCAATACTACTATGAAATCAACATATAATCACCAATACATTCATTTGAGTGGTAAAACATAATGATTGTTGAGAAAGTAGAAAGGATGAGGAGAGAGAGGGGAGGGGAGGGGGGAAGTGAGAGGAGGGAAGGTGTTTGGGGGAACCTCACCTAATGTGCATGATGCAATGGTATATTTCAGACTATTAAGAAAAGAATATAATTGTCATGGATGTGTTAATCAGTTCAATGTAAGTGTTTCACATTGTATGGCAAATCAGTACACCGAAGCCCATAAATGCATCAATGTACACAGTTATGATTTAATAAAAACAAAAAATAAAAAATTAAAATAAATGTAAACCTAATTTTCATAATTTATTTTAATCTTATTTTTTGTACTAGTAGGGTTCAATATGCAAAGATAATTTTTTAACCTGAAGCATCTTTTTAAAGATTAAAACCCCTAGATTTTTAAAAATATGTATCTACAAAATTTACTCAGTTTCCATATCTATATTTTTATAAATGAATATATCTATTAGACCTTTTAGAAAATTAAAAATATGATTAATTGAAATTCTTTTGCCTGAAATGTTTTTGTTTCAGTGTTTAATGTTAACAATAGTTTTCTGACATAGTGTATCAGCAGGAGCCTAGTCAAGTTCTTTTTAAGTCACTAATTTTGTAGTAGATTCTGGTATTGTTCTACTTATTCATGACAGAAACAATTAAAAAGCATTCAATTTTTCATGAGCATTTTTTTCTTCATCAAAGCAGCAAGGAACAACTAGAAGGTAGGTGGAACCAGGTGAAGGGAATGAGAGGGAAAAATATCTTGTGATGTTTTGGCTGGAGCAAAGGAGTGAGGGTGATTGAAGGTGATTTTACAAAAGTGAAAAATCAGCCATTGATGTATCAGCTTGGTGTCAGGCTGAGGACTTTAGCTTTGACATGGTAGACAAAGTAGGAGCCGCTGCAATTCTTTAGGCAAGAGGGTATGAATAATATCCAGAAAAACAAAACAAAACAAAACAAAACAAACAAACAAAAAAACAGGCAGCTGTGTGCTACATGGACTAACGTGACCCAGGAGATCAGTTGGAAGCTTGCAATAAACTGGAAGTAAGTTTTTGCATTCTGGTTGTGGTGAAATTAATGACAAAGGAAAAAAATCGTACAGATAGAATTTGTCAGACAACAGAAAGAGGAGGTATTTTATGTATTAAGATGATTATGGCACAGAATGGACTGGTGCATCAGAGCTGCTCTGCATCCTCATCCACCAGATTCAGGGTTTCTCAGCCTAGCACTGCTGGCACTGTGGGCTGGATATGTCTTCCTTGTAGGGAGCTGTCCTGTGCATTACAGGATATTTAGCAGAAGCTTTGGCTTCTACTCAGTAGATGAGAAGAATAACCCCATATAGGCATTTTGTCTGATAGTAGTACAAACAAACATGTCTTCAGACATTTCCAAATATCCTTTGAGGGGCAAAATTACTCTATGTTGAGAACCACTGGTCTAGACCCTTGCTTGAGCACAGGCAATCTGCCATGCTCCACCCTGGAGAAGCTGTGCTGATATTCAATATAGTTTATGTTCATTTAGTGCCACAACTGACTTATGGCTTTGGTTTTCTTACAGAGTGGACACACACGCACACACACGCATGCACACACACAAACAATTTGGAAACATGAAAAGAGAGGAAGACAAACTTTTAAAAGTTTTTTTATTTAAAAAATAATAAATGCTCAGGTAACTAAAGTATAAGGATTTTCTTGCCTCTACTTTCTCTTAGATCCCCCCCCCCCCCATTTTAGCCCATGTTTACTGCATTAATAATTCTCCTTTCCTCCTCTCATTTCTTGAACTGTGCCTTTCTGCTCTGGTTTAGTGCCCTTCTCATCTTATTTAAATGTATATATTTCACACTGTTACTGCAAATCATTTTTAGAAGTGGGAGAGCTATTAATAAATAATAGCAAAAAGTCTTATTAGTATTATATCATTTCTCTTTCTGTTAGTAGTTTATCTTCTATGCTCCATGATAAAAAAAATCACAATACCAATAATTTCAAGACTTTACAACCTAAATTTAGAAACTAAGTATAGATTAAAAGCAAATTGATTATAAAGAAGTGGTGAGTTGGAGCCACTATCTTTTACACTTTTTAATTTTATTTTAATCAATAAGTATCATTCTCTGAGGAGTTATAAACTTCAGGTATTTCACCATTTTTATTAATCTTTTGCTAATGACTAATTTCTTAAATACAAATTCCTGTGGAAATGAAATTAACATTAATTTCAAGCTCTTCTTTACTCGGTTTTTAATGATCCTCTTTTCTCTGCAATAAACTTCTCCTGGAAAATCTGAATCTTTAATATTCTTCAGCCTTTCAGGAACAAATCTCTGCTAGATTATAATCTGATTTTCCCATTTCTGGGTATGGCCACTGACATCATCAAGGTGTCTTAGAGGAAGAGTACTCACATCATGCTTGAAGCCCATTAACCTGGGGGTTCATTCTGTGCTACCATTTCTCGGCTGCACATCCTCCTCATTCACTGAACCCTGATTTTTTTCAAGAATAACTGATCCTACTTAGGAGATGTATTGTGCACTTGCAATTTGGACCATAGTTAAATCCCCACTCAAGCAAACTCTTTAAAAACACATATACACATGTTTATGAGATATTAGAGAAATAAGAATACTGACAGTATATTTACTGATGTTAAAATTTTTTAAATAAAGTGATTGTATTTGGTTTTGTTTTAAAAAGTCTCCTTGCCTTTTAAAGATATATATTTAGAGATGAAATGAAATGATAGCTGGGTATGTTTCAAAATAATCTGGGGGAGATTAAAGAGAGTTGGGAGGGATTTAAATGAAAGAATGTGGATCATGAGTTAATTATGGAGCTAGGCAATGGGTTCTCAAGATGCAATTTATCATTCTTATTCATTTTATCTTTTTTCTATTTATGTATATGTTTGAAATTTGATTTTCCATAATAAAAACATACATCATCATATTTGATGACAGCAAAAGTTAAGAGAAATAGATAAAAGATACAGCCTCCCACTGAGGTGTCCAGGTACTCAGGGAAGGGGTCTCTCTCCAGCCTCTGAGGCTGTGCACTGAATATTTTCATTGTCTTAGATGAATTTCATTTTCCTTTCCAGCTGTTGATTTCCTTTCCAGTTAGGACATCTGATACAATTCTTGCCTATGAGGTAGGAGAAAGTTTGCAGGGGACTTCAGAGAATGGTTTTCTTTACCAGAAAGAGATGTATCAAAGGAGAGTCTCTACTTTGTCTAGGTGTGGTCACAATTGATGTGATGTCTGGAGCTGTTGTAGCTATGTTATGATCATGAGGGGCCTAGCGGTAGAACAAAGTAAGAGAGGCACAGAGGTGGCAAAGCAGAAGATGGAAATTGCCTTGGTCATTTCTCACATTGTTGAGCCACTGAAACAAATAATACTGGAGTTTCCTTAAGTCTCAACTTTTTATTATATAAAATAGTAAATACTTCTTGTGTAAGTTACTAGAATTACTTGGGGGTGTTTTTTTGTTTTTTTTTTTTCTGAAAGCATTCTAACTAGATTATATATACACTGCAATATAGAAATTATACTCCACTTGTGTATATACTCTAAAGAAACTCTTGTAAGCTAGAAGACATGTTCAAGAATATTCAGAACAGCATTTTTGGTAATAGCACCACACTAGACAAAGCCAGTTGTCTATCAACAGCAAAATGAATTAATAAAATACAGTATATTCGGGTAGTAGAGTATTATACATCAATGAAGTAATCAAACTACATTTCTTCACATCACCTTGGTTAAATCTCAAAATACATATTACATGAAAGAAACAAGATACAACAGTTTACATGATGAAGCAATTCTATTAAGTAAATAAAAATACATTGGGAACATATACAGAAGTAGTAAAACTTCACAATAAAGCAAGTAAAGTACGGGAGTCATTTCTTCTGGAGGGAAGGTGGGATTGTGTAAAAAAGGAGAGATATACAAAAGTTTCCCAAGGACTAGTGTTTTTTAGTTCTTTATCTGGGTGGTGACTTCACAAGCACTTGCTTTATTATTATTAATTTAAAAAACTGAGATCTGCTTAATTTGCTCTTCTATATGCATCAGTGTAACGTCTATAGAATTTTTAAAAAAGTTCTAACCAATATAAGCAGTGTTGCATAATAGAAAAAAGCTGAGTATGAAGTTAAAAAAAAAAATCAAGATTGCCACTCATATTATTCTTGCTTTGACTGCAAGAAGGACTCAGTTTTTATTTCTGTAAAATGAGGAAGTTGAACGGAGTCCCTTCTTGTTGTAATCTTCTATTTTTCCATCAGGTATCACTTCATTCTGACTTTTCCTCTCTTTTTTTTCAAGCTTATGAGCCTTGCGTACAACTATGTAAAATTTGTGAAATTGTGCCGGGTGCTATAGAAACTTCTGTAGTAAATACAACTCTGAAAACAGCATGGCTGTTAGAAAGCTGGGAAATGATCTCTGAGTTTCAGGGAAGCAGTTTAATCTCGCTAATTGACTGCCTCAATTCTCAAATTACTCTTTCTATTTCCTCTCATTCTGAACTTGGTTTTGATGGCCCATTTAAAAGTCTCTTGTTTGTGCTTTCTTGGTAAAATGATATTTTGGTCTGAGGCTTGTAAGGTATGCTTCAGAGACTTTCTCTCAGGTGCCATCACTGTCTCTGATTCATTGGGTATTTAGAAGCATAGTTTAGGGAAACATTTATATCAGAAGAAAGGAAAAGGTACTTGACAATTTCTTCTGTGATACAGATTTTTCTTCTCTTGTAGATCAGATAGTAGGTCTGGAATTGGAAAATGTCATTAGTGTTCTGAGCCCCAGTTTTTCTAAATGTGTGACTGACTCCTCATGGACTCATTCGCTGTAGTGAATCACATTAGTGATTTCTTTTTTCTTTCTTTCTTTTTTTTGGGGTGTGTGTGTGTGTGTGTGTGTGTGTGTGATTTCTTTAATGATGTAAGTTTTAGGATAGTGTCTTCTTAGCTAAAGATAATGAATGAAGGAGTTTCCTCAGGCAAAATAGAGTGTAGAAAAACCACTGGAGATCGTTAAAAACAAACTCTGCTCATCATTGGTCCAAGTGAGGATGAAAGAGGCAGGGCTCAGGAATGGCAAGTGCTGACCTTCCGCAGCCCGCTGTGCTGGGTCTTCATGGAGAGGGCCACAGCACGAATCTTGCTCCTTGCTTTGGGATTTGTCACTCTACGTTTGACTGGAGCCCTCATTTAAAGGAAGAAGTCACCCCCCCCCCCCTTTTAAAACAACTAAGTTCTTCCATTTTTCCTTAAGATTTTAGCTTATTTCTCACTGGTACTCACTCCAAAACTTCTGTTGTATACAATTTTACCTGATTTGTAGAACAAAACAAATGGCATGAACTGTCCTGTTTACCAAGTCCTCACCACTCCAGATTGTCACCTCATGTGTTTATGCTGTTGTTTAGTGCTTACAGACATTTACATTTGGAGCCTCTAGTTTATACAACCAGGAAAGATTAGGGACCAGTAGCATCCAATGCTTCCTGAAGTGTAGGACTCTCAACTGGAAGGAATCATGTACAGGAGTACAGGGCTGTTTGAAAATCAAAGTGTAGAATAAATAAAAGCCAAGTGTGTTTCATTTTAGAAATACAATGGAATTTTTAATCCCGAAATGCATATAAAAACCAATAAAATTTTAAGTTAAATTAAATAAGCAGAAAACTATCAGAGGTGAAAAGAATATTTTCAGAGCATGTTTTTACCATTTGAAGCAAGCCAGGGGAGAATTGTCTCACATCAAACATTATTTCACTCTATCAGATTAAGAAAGCTCTGCTGACTGTACTCCAGATCAGTGGACCTGATTCTTTTGTGAACAGAATATTATGGCATTTGTGGCTGATTATTAGCATTTGTTTTCCTTTTCAACTTACAGGCAGCGGGCACTGTTGGCTGCACGGGCAAGATGTCCTCTTCTTGCATGAGTTCAGTTTCTGTGCTACTCACAGGTAATCTCTGAGAAGCAAAGTGGTGCTGCTGGTGGAGCTCTGGAGGGAGAGCTGGAGGGAGAGCCAGGGGACTTCAGGTCTGGCCTAACTACCTCCGTGGCCTTGGAAAGTCATGTTACCTCTTTGGACCTTGGCCTTTATAACTGCAAAATGGAAACAGTTGAAATGAACGATCCGTAGTTTTACAGATGTTTGAAGTGGAAAGCAACTTGTCAATAGGTAGAAACCTAAAATATGACCCTGGCAGGACTTTTGTCACAGCAGTGCTTATTGTCAACCTTTGTGACTCAGTACATGTTTATTTGATAATGTTTGAAGTTATTTTGGCTTATAAATTGATTTTTTAAAATCACTTTTAGTCTTTACATAATTGAAGAATCAGTTTTTCATCTACTATAGCTTTATAAATAGTTAACTGCTTGACTTTTTATATATTACAAGGTGTTTAAACCTTTAAAGTCCAGGGCTGCCCAACTTTGGCTGCAGCATGTCAGAAGAATATTTGCCTTGAGCCACACATTAAACATCCAAACGCTATCTAAAGCTGATTAGCAAAAAAATAAAATAAAATAAAATAAAATAAAATAAAATAAATAAAATAAGTAAAATAAAATAAAATAAAATGTCCCTGCATACCTTTTGTGATATCCAATACCACAGATAAGCAAACAAGTCCTCAAAAAATCAGCATGTGGCCCGTGGGCCGGAGGTTGGACACCCCTGTTTTAGACGATATATAAGCATCTATTTCTAGACTGTAAACTTAAGTTGAGATACAATGAGAATGAGTCAGAGTTAAGTGTAAATTCCATTTTAGAACACTAAGCTTGTTCCATTCCTGTTTGTCACGACCACTGCGGTGAGCTAATTCAAGTGGGAGCTAGACCTTTACTGTCCTTTGATTTTCTAGATTCTTACCTACTTACGTCACTTAGTATGGCACTCATAAGCTATCATGTTCAAGTACAGATGAGGTTTTTGACCCATAGCCTGAATTGCTTTTCACAGAGATGATGCATTTGCAATAATCCATCTAGCTCTATTGCCCTGGTTTTATGAACAATGAGATAAGCTTTTGAAAGGCCTCACTGTGACATTAAATCAAGGTGACTGATCTATATGCCTCAGTCCCCTCAACGTGAATCCATTGAATGTGTTAAGGAATGAGTGAGTGATTAGTTCAATAGTTACAGTTTTAAAGAATCAGTCTATGATTTTAATGTACTTGGAAAAATTGAGGTATAGAATAAAGCAGTGAGTTTTAGACTTTGGGAAGGCAGAGAGTGTAATTTCAGAAATAAAATTAAATAAAATGAAATGCACACATTTCACCAACTTTTGATTTTGCTATGTGCAAATGTTAAAAAAAACATAGTCACCATTAAAAATCACCATAATTTATAATGGAATGAGCTTTTTTGTCTCAAAGAAGTTGTTAGGACAATCTCAGAATAAAAAAAATTAAATTAACAAATTTAGTTTTATGGAAAACTTGACTCTTGTTTTTTCTTCATGTGGTCCAGTAAAAAGTATGCCTTTAACTGGCAGCTGTCTGTGACCAGCACTTGGTATTTCTCTATTGCAACATTTTATTATTTTCATTTCACAAAAAAATCCTTGGTTATAATACATGAGGTCGATTTATGAACTTTTCATGAGCCACAATACATAATTTGAAAAGTAATGCTTTATGGTGTATGTGCTAAGTGGAATAGCTGATTTGTAGGAATATAGTCTTTCAGTTTTAATAGAAATGACTCTAAATTGCTTCTCAAAATGTTCAAATCAGTTAATTTTTTCAACGGCTTCGGTTTCATGTCTGAACACTTTCCATTTCCCTACTTCTTTAACTCTTAATGTTTGAGGTCTTAAAATTTCTTACCCATGCTATCGGTAAAAAAATAGCATATTGCTTTAATTTGATTTTGTGAGGTTTTACAAAAATATATATTCTGGATGCTCTGTTTCCTTTTATCTAATCTAAATGTTCTCCAATGCTGTGTTTGCATTTTAAGCATGCCTAGATTACCTGTGTTTATCTTAAATTTTAAATTTAATTAATGTACATTTAGAAAAGTGCCCACTTATGTGTACAGTCTTATGAATTTTAAGAAAGTATAATCATCATTACCTCTTTCATGTTTACATGGATGGAGCTGGAACATATTCTCCTTAGCAAAGTATTCCAGGAATGGAAGAAAAAGTACTCAGCCCTACTATGAAGCTACATTACAGCTTTCACATGAAGGCTATAACCCAACTATACCACAAGACTATGGGGAAAGGACCAAGGAGGGAAAGGGAGGGGGGAGGTTTGGGTGGAAGGAGGGTGATGGGTTGGGCCACATCTATGGTGCATATTTTTATCTATAATAAAAAAAAAAAATTGCAGGTTTTGAGTGAGTCTATGAAGTGGCTGGTTTAACAATCCCCCCTGTTGCTGCTGTTACTCCTTTTAGACTGTAGCAGCACTCAGGTGGAGAAAG